>BDJD01003908.1:23104-44038 GCA_002564525.1 Rosa multiflora
GCAGGGGCTTCGGCAGATGCGCGCAGGCACTCGGCAGGGGCTTCGGCAGATGCGCGCAGGCACTCGGCAGGGGCTTCGGCAGATGCGCGCAGGCACTCGGCAGGGGCTTCGGCAGATGCGCGCAGGCACTCGGCAGGGGCTTCGGCAGATGCGCGCAGGCACTCGGCAGGGGCTTCGGCAGATGCGCGCAGGCACTCGGCAGGGGCTTCGGCAGATGCGCGCAGGCACTCGGCAGGGGCTTCGGCAGATGCGCGCAGGCACTCGGCAGGGGCTTCGGCAGATGCGCGCAGGCACTCGGCAGGGGCTTCGGCAGATGCGCGCAGGCACTCGGCAGGGGCTTCGGCAGATGCGCGCAGGCACTCGGCAGGGGCTTCGGCAGATGCGCGCAGGCACTCGGCAGGGGCTTCGGCAGATGCGCGCAGGCACTCGGCAGGGGCTTCGGCAGATGCGCGCAGGCACTCGGCAGGGGCTTCGGCAGATGCGCGCAGGCACTCGGCAGGGGCTTCGGCAGATGCGCGCAGGCACTCGGCAGGGGCTTCGGCAGATGCGCGCAGGCACTCGGCAGGGGCTTCGGCAGATGCGCGCAGGCACTCGGCAGGGGCTTCGGCAGATGCGCGCAGGCACTCGGCAGGGGCTTCGGCAGATGCGCGCAGGCACTCGGCAGGACTCGGCAGGTGCGCGCAGGGGCTCGGCAGGACTCGGCAGGGGCAGAGGCCGGTCCGATTCTTCCGACGGCCGGTTCAGGGGTTTTCCGGCCGGTTCCGGTGGGTCTGCTGCCGGTTCTGGGCTCCTTACGATTAGGGCTTCGATATGTGGGGCAGTGGTTACAGGATTTTGGGGGCTACGAAATTAGGGTTTCAGGGTTAGAGGCTCGTGCTGATAACGTGTTTTAGAGGAACTGAATTTGAGAGGAATTTGCTGTGTATTCTCATTGATAATAGGGGCCTCTTTATATAGAGGATTACAATGCATAGAATCTCAATCATACAAGGAAAGTAATTCTACATTGATTAGGATTCTAGATCCTTCTAATTAAATCCTATTACCACTAGGTCAAGTAACCTAGAGTTTGGGCTAAACACAAATTAGGTTTTCCTTCAACAATTCTTAGGTTTTCTTATTAAGTTAAACAACAATAAAATTCTACACATCAATGATAAGTTATGTCATGATGGTCACCCCTGACCTAGAGTTTTGGTAGGTAAATTGGTTACATCTCAGATTTATACAAGATCTATAAACATGCCCAACAAAGACAGAATTTTGATGAACTCCATACCTGGTGAATGATTGAGGCACAGAACTATAATCATAAATTAAGATATCCATCACAAAGGATATAACATTTTTTTTTTTAGTACCTGCAAAACTACCGAACTATTGATATACATAGAACTAAAGCAAGGATCAGCTATTGGATCTGACAAATGCAGTCTTTTAGTTGAGAAGTGTTGAGAAATTTGCTTCAGATGAGCGTGTGGGGTTTTCTGTTGATCCACATGAAAGTCCGCCAACGCGTAACGTGCACTTGGTTTTCTGTTGGTTTCATGGCTCATGTACTTTCAACTACTGAAACTTGGTGTACCCAAAAAAAAAACTACTTGAACTTGGCTTGCAAAAACTGGGTTTGAACGCGTATGTTGCCTTCTTAAAACTGGAGGCTTACTTTGTTAAGATGAAATTGAAGACTATTTACTAGCTATACTACTGTCAGAAATAAGAGAGGGGATCTCCTAGTTGCAGCTGGCACTTGATTCTGCTCTTTCCCTTTTATCGAAGCATTGCTTTGAGATCAGCCTCCTTTCGGCAAACCCAGAATTGTTTTAGTGAAGCGAGGGTTCCTTTTGTTTTATTCTATATATGATCTTGGCAGACTCTTGGCGCACAGGATTGTCATTGGCCCCAGTTGACGAATTTATGTGTGGATTGTCATTTATCGTTTCCATTGAATTCTGATGAAATGGGAAAGGTTAGGTCTCAAAATTCTCAATCAAGAGCATCAGGAACTTCAAACAAATCCCATGCTAACATATTAGTCTAAGAATACAACACTACACGTAAAATGCAAACAGTAAGATAAGTAAAATGCACTACGAAACCTTGAACTGTTTACAAATATACACACCAACGGGAAGAGCTTTACAATCCAATAGTTATGTATTCCATTTCTGCTTGATGAAAAAAATACATTTTACAGAAATGGAGAAACAAAACTCAAAACCTGCGACTTGCATCGACTGAGAAGCCAAGAAGAAACAAAACTGGATACAATTTTTTCTTTTTTGGATACTTGGTGGATCAATCTCGCTGAATATAATAACGCAGAGTAAAACCCAAATATACCAGAGGATGAACCTCCCCGATCTCATGGTTATTGTTTTGTTTTTGTGTACACTCGGTGAGGGTTGGCCATCTATTTATAGTGCCCTGCTCTCGTGTTCCACATTAATTGCTACTATTTCAAGTCTTTCAAGAATCTGCTTTTTCTTTTTTACTTACTCTTTTCCAAAAGTAATTTGTCCTTGTGTTGGAACTAATTGGTGTTATAAGTCTTCAATCGGTTGACGCGTTTCCAATAAGTAGGGAATCCCCTTTCATACCGGTGACACATGACCTCAAACATATGCCTTCTATCCATTGTTGACTTTACACGTTTGACCAATCGGGCAGTAATTTACATAAGACAGCCATTAGCCAGTCATGTACTAGTTTGACTAAGCACTGGTTTACAAAATTTCCAATGGCTAAGATGTGTGGTTTCGTTCAGAATCTTGCTCAATCGTCGCAGACGGCCAGTAACTGGAGGCATTGCTAACCCCTTTTATGAGTGCTGAACCCACAGATTGGGACCGATTTCACCTAGAAAAAGAAAAAAGGGGGGACTAATATATTATAGAGATACATAGAACTAAAGCAAGGAGCAGCTATATATATATATATATATATATATATATAAAGGTTATGACTGTATTTGTATCTAGCAGCAAGGCAAGAAAATCAAAAGAAATCTAAACTCCAAAGTTTTTGCAGAGAACATGCCCCATCTACACCGGCCAGTTATATAACATATAAAACACCCTTCATATGAACTACATGCAAGGAATTATATAATGAAAATTTAAGGTGTGCACTACATATGGAACAGCACAAGATTTGCCTAACAAAATGAATGCAAGGACTTGGACATGCAAATTGAGTATGAATATGAAGGTATGCATTGTGCACCACTACATATGAATGAAATTCTGAAAAATGAAATGGAAACAAAATCAAAAGCTAATTTTCTTCAAAATCATTTCAAACAGTTACGAGAAACAAGATCATGATCTCTACCTGAAAATGCACAATTGTGGACTTGACAAGCTTTGTGTTGTAGTGGAAGTCATAGAACCTCTACCCTTTCTCCACTTGCAAGCGCTCCTGTAACATTCACAAGAGTTACTACACAAACAAAAGAAATCGATCCGGCTGAAAATTGAGGCACGCATAAGATCAAAAAGAATGAAGTCAAGGTCTTGACGAGGCCGACCGAGGCTCTCATAGTTCTTATACTGCTTCAATCGTGCCTCACGGTACTTATCTCTGGTGAAATTAAGTCTCTCCTATAATATTCCCTATATGTCTTTTCCATTTCTAGCTTCCAAAGCCGAAGTACCAGTCTTCACCTTGCAATGTAACTCCCAAACATCACTAAGCTCAGCTCAATTTCTCAAAATCAAGTAAATTCTGTTCAAGAAAATTGAAGAGAAACAGTGAGGCGTTTCCGAATCAAGGTAGTCTTCAAAGTCGTCGGAGTCGACCTCGAGGCTTCACCGGGGGTGGTTATCAGAAAAAGCGTCATTTTGTTCCTCAAACTCAACGACGTCACCGTAGTAGTCGTTCGCCACTTGAAGGAACCAACGTGGCCAAGATTCTTCCTGTATGGATGCAATGGACTAAATAAGGGTCTCCGGTTTTGCGTAGTTGGCCATGGTGAGCCTTCTTGGCAAATGCAATAGCTTTTTGCACCTCACTTCACACACAATTAAACTCTTTTAGTGGAAGCTGGTCATCAAATTCAATTCTATCACAGAAAATGAAAATGGCCCCAAATAAAAATGGAAATGGCGGCAAAACCTTTGGATCACATCTAAGGAATTTGTTATGTGCATTGGATCACCGTAGTCTTCAGAGTCGGGGCTGAAGGATAATCCTTGCTTTGATCATCAGTTGCCTCTGTTATTTCCCTCCCATAAACAATCTTCTCTTGAGCACCATGACTAGCTAGCTTTCTAGCTCCGTGGTCTTCATCTTGGGTGACATGATCAAAATTACCTTCATAGGTAATTTGGTTCAATCCTCAACCCATAGAAGATTATCCATATCCATATCTCACCTCCACCACCTGTTCTGCTTCCACCATCTTCATCATCATCAGAACTATCCGGAGTTGTTGTACCACCTCAGGCATCATCACTATCTGAATTATCTCCTGGGTTTTTAACAACTTCTTTAGATGATTCATATGATTGTACTTTATTTTTTTACACTCTTGTGCAAATCATAACCAATAGTCTGTTCTCCTCGTCTGAAACTATCATATAGTTGAGGCCAATTCCAACATGGCTCCATCAAGTTTTTCTTTTGTTGAAATTGCTCCATCATCAATTCTCCTCACCCAGATTCATTTCAAGGGAATTTCTCCACACCTGAATTCCACTTCTCACTCGGATTTCCCTCGAAGAGAATATTCCTCACCCAAATTAGCTTTGAGAAGATTTCTCCTCACCCATATTCGTCTCAAAGATATCTCTTCTCACACAGATTTGCATTTAGGAAATTACTTCTCATCTAGATTCGCCTTGAGAGAATTTCTCCTCATCCAGATTCGCCTTGAGAGAATTTCTCCTCATCCAGATTCGCCTTGAGAGGATTTCGTTTCATCCAAATTTGCCTTCAGATGTTTCACTCCGAGGTATTTTTCTCAAACAGGTTAATTTGCCTCTTTATTAGGCCATCAACTAAATAGAAACTGTTGTTAAAATTTTATACCCCCATGTTATCCTCCATATTCCGTAATTCCGTAATGTATGTTTCTCTGTGAATAATTGAGTTTTTTTTTTTTTTTCCGTAATATTTTACAGATATTTCTTCATTTTATTGGAACATATCCTAAATATCTTATATATCGAGGATATTTGACGATATGGAAGAAATTTCAGAAAAACGGTGGAAGATAAGAAATTTTCCCCCTATGATATATTAGTTCCTACAAAAAGAGAGATGTCGAGGGATATATTGTAAATAGCACAGATATTTCACACCAAGTTAATCAAAGTACCTCATCTGATGTTTCTTTAGTTGCCTTAAGTTTTGACTCTATCAGTTTAGGCACAGAGCGTAGTGCGACCTCAAATGAATCTCATAAAGGCAACAATCAATATGACTATGATGCTTATGGATATAATCAATATGGAGAAGTACATAATTAGTCATCCAGTTGGATTCATCCTCATTATCCCCTTATAGAGGAAACACTCAGGCAGCTCCAACGAGATCTGTAATTATCATGTTCATTGATCACTATAATTCATATTATTAGGTCATATGTCTTGGTCCGATTATTGTACTTTTATAGATCAGTGAGCGACTTTTCAACCACCTAAAGTTACTTTCTAGATGTAGATGATTGATATTTATATCTATTTATATATAAATCCAATAAATTAACTCTAAAAAAATGATATATTTTCTAGAATATCCCCACTATCTTTTTTTTTTTTCAAAGTTCTGATAGAAATGTTAAAACTCGATATTTTAATCCTTAAGCACAACACAACATTAAAGATATAGATATAGCCTTTCTTTTCTTTGAAAATTGTTTATTATAACCGAAGTTTATGATGGGTTCACAAATAGAAAACATGCTAGTGTCTTGACTCTTGACTACGTTCTAATATGGTCAGTGACCAAGACTACGGCAAAAGAAGGTTAACCTTGGCAATTACATATAAATTAATACCACTAAAAAAGTTGGAACACTTTTCAGTTAAGCAGTCACTCTAAATCCTTTCTTCCTTGAAATTTCCCCTTAGAATGCTCATTTGAGCCTATTATGTAGTAAAACATATATCCAGAACATTATATACTACATCCAGAACGATCGACATGCACCATTGCCAAACCAGTTGGAGAGATGGAGTTTTGGTGATGCAATGGCAATTTATTGCCTGGCTGATTTACCCCAGGCAAATGGGTGACTGATTCTCGCCCATCCAATTTTCGTGGGCTCCACATAATTGGTGCTCCACATATTTGGTTGGCACCAATGGGCAATGGCAACCATTATATAACCGTCATTTAATTTCAGCTGTTGGATCTTCAATCCAACGGGTATAATTAAATAGCAATGATAATTTTTTTTTTCTTCTGTTAAATTTATTTTTCTATAAATAATTGTTCTTTCCCTTTAGTTGCTCACACTAAATGAAAATTGATCGATAATCTTATCAATTGTCATCAATTTTTTTTTTATGATAACGATTTCTATGTTTGATATAGAATTTAATTTTTTAATTTTTTAAATTAATATTGTATGATTAATCTTATTATTAATTAATTAATTAATTAATTAATCAATCAAATTATATGTTTAACATTATTTTGTGAATTAATTTTTTTTTTAATCAACAAATCAATTCTCATTCAACTCAAGCCAAAATAGTACGGATACATATCTTTCCTTGTCAAACTTTATGGGCAAGTCTAGGACGTGGCATGTTAACACCACTCATTAGACAACCAATGCTCATTTATTAAAAGCGGGCCTATGAACTATTGAAGAAAAAAAAAATAGTAAATAAGCTAAGTCCACAAAAATGAAAAAACTATAGTTTTCTCCAGCCCGTCAGCTAGGTCTAGGATCTCAATCCTCCTGGATTCTAAATACGAAATCCAAGAAGACCCGAGCCTATTAGTATGGTCCAAACTTGAGCACATATCTGAAAAACTGCTTTAGAGACACAAGACCTAATTGATTTGGGCACCCCTCCTTCCTCTTTGACAATTGCATATCGAACCCGGGCGTCAATCCGCATTTAACCCAAACTGTGATGGGCACCCAAATTGATTTGGACACCCAAAAGCAAGGAGCCTATTGCCGCCACAACATGGAGAGGCTTGTGGATCTGCCATGTTGGACGGACAGAGTAATACATATTACATACCAAGTCAGTTAAAAATCACTTTTCAATTTTGAAGGACAGTGAGATGACTTAAAAAAAAAAAACATATTTTCCAATATTGAATTCTGATGAAATGGGAATGTAAGGTCTCAAACTCTCAAGGAAGAGGCATTTGGAACTTCAAACAAATCCCATGCTAACATACTAGTTTAAGAATACAACACTACACATAAAATGCAAACAGTAAAATAAGTAAAATGCACTAGGAAACCTTGAACTGTTTACAAATATACACACCAACGAGAAGAGCTTTACAATCGAAGAGTTATTTATTCCATTTCTGCTCGATGAAAATAAAAGACCTTTTACAGAAATGGAGAAATGAAACCCAAAACCTGCGACAGAGAAGCCAAGAAGAAACAAAACTGGATATAACTTTTTCTTTTTTTGGATATTTGGTGGATCAATCTCGCTGAATATAAAAACCCAGAGTAAACCCCAATATACCAGAGGCATGAACTTTCTCGGCCTCAGCTAAATATAGTTGTAAATACAGTTGATAAAGAGACCTTGGCAAAATATACACCTTCATCTTCCCATGACTGATGGACTTGAACTAGAACACTATTTCTTGACAGGGATTATAGTGCCTCTTATTGAACTCCAATACACTACCATATGGGCGATCAGCAACCCCAACAAACAAAGCTTCAGAGTCGGGGCTGAAGGATATTCCGGCAATCTCACCAAACAGATCAATCTCATCCCTTTGCATATCCGGACTGGGTATC
Organism: Rosa multiflora; assembly: GCA_002564525.1. Lineage (NCBI taxonomy): Eukaryota > Viridiplantae > Streptophyta > Magnoliopsida > Rosales > Rosaceae > Rosa > Rosa multiflora. Next base: position 31,059 of record BDJD01003908.1, read on the forward strand.
AATGATGTGAACAAAGTCTGCTGGCTCAGCCATGGCCATAAAACGACCATCAGAGGTGAATTTTATAGCTCTTATTGCTCCCATTCTTCCCTTCAACACGGCTAGGGACTCTGATAGGTTCCTTACGTCCCATAGCCTACAGGTAGTGTCTTGGTTCCCAGTAGCCAAGATTCGTCCATCCGGGTGCCAAGCTGAAGAAAAGCAATAGTCTAAGTGCCCTTTCAGGCCCCCGACAGCCTATATAAAGTAGGAAATATATCAGATCTCTGCACATTGTCTGCATAAAACAAATTATATAGGCAGAGAATAGTATGCGACTTACTTTTCCAGACTGAGCATCAGTTATCAAACTGTCTGCACTATCACCAAGTACTGCGAGCAGCTTACCATCGGGACTAACAGAGGTGTTCTGCCAATATATAACGAAGCCAACATTGAGCGAAATGGTAAAGAATAAAAAAAAAGGTTTATATAGAGTACTCACATTTACAGACCACTCAAAGCAGAAGCGATTGAAGCAAGCGAACTTTTCGATGTCAAAAACAACTTAAGCATCATTATTTGCAGTCATTACCCTCACATTGAGCCACTACACAGAGCATTCAATCAAATTAAGTCAAGTCAAGCAACTTGCAACATTTTCTGGAGGAGAACTTACGTTGGGTTTCGGAAAATATCCACTGCATTAGTGATGGCATTCTCATCTGTTGTTAGTTTTGAGCAGAAAGCAACTCCAGGTTGTTTCATGTGCTGCTCCAAATAAATGAAAAATGAGAGATGTGAAATAAATATACAACTGATTCAGTAGTCGCAAAGAAACATTTGTTATAACACCAGCCTACCTTGCAGATTAGTTCACCTTGGAAGCCCCCAGCAACCAACAAATTTTTCTTGACAGCCATAGTGCTTATTTGCACTAGAGAGTGGTCGTGCCAACAACCCAGGTCGTTTCTGTAAGAACATACCAACATGAATCACAACATCCTTTTAGCCCGGATTTCCGTAGTAATCACTAATCAGTCTAGCATTTATAGCTCAGTAGGTACAATTGGTTTAGCCACATTGAGTACTTCGGTGCCTCTCCTGTGCAAAGAGTTCCAAAGCATTACTGAAAAGTTTTGCATCAGGTATACATCATGCTTTGATGTGGCCCATAACAAATTCCTTAGCTGTACAAGAAGAAAGAAACCAAGTTGAGGGACACATTGGTAAAACATTTCAACAAACCAAAGAAAAAAAAAAAGCATTTCAGTAACCATATCTTATGCAAGTATGCATCTCTCAGCTAACAGAACTAACAATTTAATGCACTTCAAAGCAACAATCTATAGGCCATTCAAGCCGGCACATTATCTAATCGCAGAGTATATTTGTTACGAGCTTCACATCACGTCGAATGCTATTCCATTACTAAAACAGCTTGTACCGAGTAATGTTTAATGCTCTGCTAAAACAAGATATGTGGGCCATTTTTTCTGTGTTGATGCATACCCCAGAACCCACAACGAGAAATAATTTCTAGCAAATGAAAGAGCAATGCCATTTTACTAAGCACCACAAGAATGAAGTGAAAAACTAAGCACCCTGAACCTAGATATCAGTAGACCACAAGAATCCAAACCAAAAAAAAAAAAAAAAAAGAAGTCAATTAAATGTTACTCCAAAGTTTGCAAGCTTCATATATAGTTGACGAAAAACTTAAACTTGGATGGACAAAGAAAGTAAGACTCAATTCTACTGCCCTGAAGTGACAAAGATAACTTATGCATGGGAATTTTGGAGGCTGTACAGGAATGCAGTTTATCAGAGACATGCAACACTGCAGATTTCAAAATTAGAGGGCCTATAAACTTGGGGCTTGTAATGAAAACTTCATCCTTCTGATTTCTCAAAATTCACATTACCGAATACACAATAATTGAGATTTCACAGTGATCAGAATCAAAATTACCTGGAATTGGGGGAGGAATGGAGCTGATTAGGTGTGGAAACGAATAGAAAAGTGCGTTGTGGTGGAGGGAGCAAAGGAATCTGAGGATGATGAAGTAGAAGAATCTAGAGAGCAAGAATTGGAGAAGCACATTGTTGATTCAAAATTTATGAGGCAGTGAAACCATTACAAGCAAGCAATTCACCGCATGTTATCATAGCTATTGGATCTGACGAATGCAGTCTTTTAGTTGAGAGGTGTTGAGAAACTTGCTTCATTGTTGGACGATATTAAGGACTGGAATTCAGGCACGCAAATGCTACCTTCACAGCAGAGACAACTTCTCCTGCAACTTCACCTGTAGGAGGGGAAATGCAGTTGATGGGCTGGTAATGCAGTTGATGATGATGAACACGCCCCTGAAGAGAGAGATGTGAGAAGATCTCCCGGATGTCTTCCCATAACTGTCTCCAATGTCACCACTCCAAAGCTATAAACATCACACTTCTCATTCACTTCCATCGTATAAGCCAGCTCTGCCAGTCAAATCTCAAAAAATGTCGGTATATAGAGACAATAATGAGTTAATAAAAATAGAGAGCAGAGAAAAACAATAATACACGGTGCAACATAATATTAGGGCTGGACATTTAAACCCGAAAACCCGTAAATTCGGACAGGCCTGTGAAAGCCCGACCTGTACGGGCCGGGTCCTATTTTTTTTTTGTCAAAACGGTCCGGGCCGGACTTTAACTTTCGAAATACTGTTCGGGCCAGGGCCTGGACTTTCAGAAATGAAAAAGCCCGTTAGGCCCGTTTGACATTAAAAAAAGACATGTGTCTCTATACTATTGGCTATAAAATAGATATTATTTTTATGTTGTTAGTCTTCATTACTAGTATAGACTTCCCCACACCAAATCATTCTCTCTAATATTAATTCCTAACCCTACTCTCTCTCCACACTTCACTTTTCACTCAGCCGCATAACCCCATTTCTCTCTTCTTCTTTTTTGGTTACAAGAACTCCATTATCTCTTTTCTTCCTTTGATTCTTTGAAGCTTCTCATCTTTGAAATCCAGAACCTTCCTCATGGCCATCGTCTCACCGATCTCATCACCTCGTCTTCACTCACTGATCTCATCGCCCCGATCTCATAGTCTCACAGATTTCCAGAACCTCTTTCTCTCTCCAATTAGATCCTCCCCTTCCATGGATCCCATGGTCTGCTCTTCGTCTCCTGCCCGCCATGGAAGGATCAGTTAATTGATTCAATTTTTTTTTTTTTTGTAAAAATCAGATTTGTTAGTTATGTTGTTCGTTGATAACTATATGAACATGGTACTCATATCTTTGTTATGTTGTTCAGTTGTTTTGGATTTAGAACGCTACTGATCTTCTTCTTGTTTTTTTTTTTTTTTTTTTTCTGTTAATGGTAGCATTATAAGCCTTAATGCCCAGAGAAAGGAACTAAAAAGTATCTCAATCTATTCAGCCAAAGCTTAATGGAGGCATTAAATGCTTAAATGATTTGTATTGGACTTTGAATATGTTGAGATCTGGAAATACATTAAAAGCAAATCTTTGGATAATGTTGAAATCTGGAAATACATTAAAAGCTTCATGAATTTGTATTTGGACTTTGAATATGTTGAAATCTGGAAATATAATGAAAACTAGTATTTGGGCCCGAAAACCTGGAAACCCGACCCGAAATGAAACGGGCCGGGGAGCAAAATTTTAGTTGGACCTGGCCCGTGCCCAGCCCTACAACATATCCATATGTGCCTGCAAGGGCACTCCAATTAGCTGAGTCCGGTTTAAGAACTTAGCAGTGCCAAAGTCTGAAATACAGGACTCACATTCACGGGCGGATCCACATAGTTGATGGGGAGGGCTCAAGCCCGCCCGAAAATTTTAAGAAAAAAAATTTTCTATATATAGTATCATTAAAATGTTGTTGTCTTGATGTTGAATCCCATCCAAAAATAATTAGAGACCGGTCTCCAGTCTCCTCTTCATCCATTCCATTACTCATTAGACATTGAGCCCTCGTTTTCTTCTTCTCTCAGGTTTCTCATTCTCGTTTCTATACCCTATCAGTCACCGCTTGTTCTCTTCTAAATACTCTCGCCTCCGTTGACGTCAATACAACACGATACTTCTTACATTTGTACATGGTTGTACTGAAAAAAAATTTTGGCCTTTGCCCAAAAAAAGACACTTGAATATATAGCCTACCCTGTTTTCGAATCCTAGATCCGCCACTTCTCACATTCATCATCTAGCAAAATGTTCTTGCTCGATATGTCCTGATGCACAATCGGTGGCAAACAATTATGATGCATGTAACACAAGGCATGAGCTACACCTTTAACTATATTCACCATTTTACTCCACCCTAGTTCTTTAGCTTTCTCGTCTTTGCTCAACATTGTGGCCAAACTACCCTTTTCCAGATAATCATACACCAAAAATGAGTGTAGCATATGTGAACAGAAACCATAAAGCTTCACAATATTTCGGTGATGCATCTCAGTTAGTGCCCTAATTTCACTGAAGAATGCCTTATGAAGATTCTTGTCATCATCGCATGGCAAATGGAGTTTCTTCATGGCCATTGTGCAAGTAGATGACAAAGTTGCTTTGTAGACACTTCCCTGTTCTCCTTGCCCTATGCAATACATGGGATCAAAATCTTCTGTTGCCCTTACGATTTCCTCAAACATCGTCTTTCCATCCAACTTTAATATTGAAAAAGAAATTCCTTCATTCATGCTGGTTTTTTGTCCATGCTGATGCTTCTTTTTCTTTTTTGCTACCAATGCATATATAAAGGCTAGAAGCGCAAATGCTCCAAGAAAAGGGAAGAATATCAGGAATACGAGTTTATGGACTTTTTTTTGAGCTTTTTTTATTGCAGGGTTGCAAAAATCTTGAGTTGCCACACAAGCCCCTGTTCCCTTGCAATGTTTCTCGAGTAGCAGCTTGAAATGCTTTGTTGTTGGGAAGTGGACCTTCCAAGTCATTGTAGGATATGTCCACATATAACAACCCACGTATGTTTTCAAAGCTTGTTGGAACGAAACCAGAAAGATTGTTGTGGGATATATTAAGTATCTCTAGACTCTGTATATTACTAATATATGATGGTATATGACCTTCAACTGCGTTAAAACGCAAATCTAGTTGGGACAGATGAATTAATTTCCCCAACTGAAATGGAATTGCTTGACTGAACTTGTTGTTGCTCAAATTCAAGTAATGTAACTTTTGAAAGTCACTTATAAAACTTGGAATTGAATCATTGAATTTGTTTGCTGATAGATAAGATATTCTAGATTAGTCAATGATTCAAATTCTGAAGGGAAACGACCTGAAAGTTGATTGCCATCCATCATTAGCTTCACCAGTGAAGTCAATCTCCCAAACTCCTTCAGAATCGTCCCAACTAAACTATTTGATGAAAGATCCAGCTCTTGAATTTGGATTGCGTTACCAATCTCAGATGGTATAGAACTAGTAAGTTTATTTCCCGCAATTTGTAGGGATGTTAAATTTGGGCACAATCCCCAATTTGGTGAGACTTCACCATAAAATTGATTGTTGCTCAAATCTATAAAATTGAGACTAGGATAAACACCAAAGTCTTCAAATATGTTACCTGTCAATTGGTTCCCGTCAAGACGCACTCTGAATAAGCTCGTGCAGGTTTTTAAGGTTTTTGGGATTGGGCCAATTAGATGGTTGGTCTCTGCTGTAAACTTTCTAAGCGATCCAGCTCGGCAAATGTTGTGTGGCAAATAACCAGAAAATTGGTTTGTATCTAATTCCAAGTCGATCAATTTCTGGATATTTCCTAGCTTTGAGGGATGGAGCCAGAAAGTTGGTTGTCATGGAGGTATAAGACATTCAAGTTATGCAAGTCACATAATGAAGCTGGAATTGAACCACTGAGTTGATTGCCGCTCAACCCTAGATTCACCAATGTTTTCAGGTTTCCTATCTCCATAGGAATAGTGCCAAAAAGATTATTTGAATGGAGAAAGAGAGTGATAAGATTAGTCAAATTACCTACTATTGTCGGAATTGAACCACTCAGTTGATTGGTGCTCAACTCTAGATCCACCAAAGATTTCAGGTTTCCTATCTCCATAGGAATAGTGCCAGAAAGATTATTTGAATGGAGATAGAGAGTGGTAAGGTTGGTCAGATCCCCCAGTGTTGTCAGAATTGAACCACTGAGTTGATTGATGCTCAAGTCTAGTTCCACCAATGATTTCATGTTTCCTATCTCCATAGGCATGGTGCCAGAAAGATTATTTTTTGGGAGATACAGAGCGGTAAGGTTGGTTAAATTACCTAATGCTATCGGAATTGAACCACTGAGTTGATTGGTGCTCAACTTTAGATCCACCAATGATTTCAGGTTTCCTATCTCCATAGGAATGGTGCCAGAAAGATTATTTGAATAGAGATACAGAGTGGTAAGGTTGGTTAAATTACCCAGTGTTGTTGGAATGGAACCACTGAGTTTATTGGAGCTCAACCGTAGATCCTCCAATGATTTCAGGTTTCCTATCTCCATAGGAATGGGGCCAGAAAGATTATTTGAATAGAGATAGAGAGTGATAAGGTTAGTCAAATTACCTAATGTTGTTGGAATTGAACCACTGAGTTGATTGGCGCTCAAGTCTAGACCCACCAATGATTTTAGGTTTCCTATCTCCATAGGAGTAGTGCCAGAAAGATTATTTGAAAAGAGAGAAAGAATGGTAAGATTGGTCAAATTACCTACGGTTGTCGGAATTGAACCACTGAGTTGATTGGTGCTCAACGCTAGATCCACCAAAGATTTCAGGTTTCCTATCTCCATAGGAATAGTGCCAGAAAGATGATTTGAATAGAGAGAGAGATATTTGAGACTTCTTAGAAGACCAATTTCTGGCGGGATTTTCCCAGAAAATAGATTTCTAGATAGATCAAGATTAATGAGTTTCGAGAGGGAAGTAATTCCAGGTGGTATGACATCGAAGAGTTTATTTGATCTAAGGACCAGATACATAAGATTAGGGAATGACAAGAATGAGAATTCATGTAGCGTACCTTGTATACCATAATAGGTAAGGTTTATCCTGTTGATACTTCCAGCAGCATTGCATGAGATACCGGTCCAAATGCATGGGTTTGCCTTTGCTTTGGATTGCTGGAAGTATTGGTGGCATTATTTGTACTGGGAAGGTACATCCATGAGTTGATGAGCTGGGTTTGATTTTGTAAGCTGGCTTTCCATTTCAGAAGGGCTTGCGCTTCAGTAGTTGAAGCGGCAGAAGCAAAAGGAAAGTTGTTTTGTGATGAAAGTAGGTGAACATACAAGAAAATAAGGCAATGATAAGATCTCATGGTTATTGTTTTGTTTTTGTGCACACCTAGCGAGGGCTGGCATCTATTTATAGTGCCCTGGTCTCGTGTTCCACCTTAATTGACTACTGTTTCCTTGTGTTTTAACTATTTCGTGTTGTAAGTGTTCTTCAAATGAGCGGGTGGGGTTTTCTGTTTACCACATGAAAAGTGGGTTGACGCGTAACGTGCACTTCGTTTTCTGTTGGTTTCGTAGCTCGTACTTTCAACCGCCGAAGCTTCGCTTGCAAAAACTCGGTTTGAACGCTATGTTGCCTTCTTACAACTGGAGGCCTACTTTGCTAAGATGAAATTAAAGACTATTTACTAGCTATACTACTGTCTTTTTGAGGAATTGTCAGAAATAAGAGAGAGGATCTCCTAGTTGCAGCTGGCACTTGATTCTGCTCCTTTCCTTCTATATATCGAAGCACTGCTCTTTCGGCAAACCCAGCCTTCTTGGCCGACTCTTCAAGCAAATATCAGGATTGTCATTGGCCCCATTTGGAACCCAAGTAAACTCTGACGAATTTGTGTGGATTGTTATTTATCTTTTCCATTGAATTCTGATGAAATAGGAAAGGTTAATCTCAAACTCTCAATCAAGAGGCATCTGGAACTTCAAACAAATCCCATGCTAACATATTAGTCTAAGAATACAACACTACACATAAAATGCAAACAGTAAAATAAGCAAAGTTCACTAGGAAACCTTGAACTGTTTACAAATATACACACCAACTGGAAGAGGTTTACAATCCAAGAGTTATTTATTCCATTTCTGCTTGATGAAAAAAATACATTTTACAGAAATTGAGAAACAAAACTCAAAACCTGCGAATTTGTTCGACTGAGAAGCCAAGATGAAACAAAACTGGATACAATTTTTTCTTTTTTTGTATACTTGGTGGATCAATCTCGCTGAATATAATAACGCCGAGTAAACCCCAAATATACCAGAGAATGAACCTCCCCATCCTCAGCTAAATATAGTTGTAACTACAGTTGATAAAGAAACCTTAGCCAAAATATACACCTTCATCTTCCCATGACTGATGGACTTGAACTAGAAGACTATTTCTTGATAGGGATTATAGTGCCTCTTATTGAACTCCAATACACTGCCATATGTGTGATCAGCAACCCCAACAAACAAAGCTTCAGAGTCAGGGCTGAAGGATATTCCGGCAGTCTCACCAAACAGATCAATCTCTTGTCCCTTTGCATATCCGGACTGGGTATCAATGATGTGAACAAAGTCTGCTGGCTCAGCCATGGCCATAAAACGACCATCAGAGGTGAATTTTATAGCTCTTATTGCTCCCATTCTTCCCTTCAACACGGCTAGGGACTCTGATAGGTTCCTTACGTCCCATAGCCTACAGGTAGTGTCTTGGTTCCCAGTAGCCAAGATTCGTCCATCCGGGTGCCAAGCTGAAGAAAAGCAATAGTCTAAGTGCCCTTTCAGGCCCCCGACAGCCTATATAAAGTAGGAAATATATCAGAACTCTGCACATTGTCTGCATAAAACAAATTATATAGGCAGAGAATATTATGCGACTTACTTTTCCAGACTGAGCATCAGTTATCAAACTGTCTGCACTATCACCAAGTACTGCGAATTAAAAAAAAATAGGTTTCTATATATAGGGCACTCACATTTACAGACCACTCCAAGGAGAAGCGGTTGAGGCAAGCAAACTTTTCAACGTCAAAAACTCTAACTTGAGCATCATTATTTGCAGTCATTACCCTCATTGAGCCACTACAGAGAGTCACAGAGAGCATTTAGTCAAATTAAGTCAAGTAGAGCAACCAGCAACATTTTCTGGAGGAGAACTTACGTTGGGTTTTGGAAAATATCTACAGCATTAGTGATGGCATTCTCATCTGTCGTTAGTTTTTAGCAGAAAGCAACTCCAGGTTGTTTCATGTGCTGCTCCAAATAAATGAAACATGAGAAATGTGAAATAAATATACAACTGATTCAGTAGCCGCAAAGAAACACTTGTTATCACACCCGCCTACCTTGCAGATTAGTTCACCTTGGAGGCCCCCAACAACCAACAAATTGTCCTTGAGAGCCATAGTGCTCATCTGCACTCTAGAGAGTGGTCGTGCCAACAACCCAGGTTGTTTCTGTAAGAACATACCAACATGAATTACAACTGTTGACAAAAAACTTAAACTTGAATGGAAAGGGGAGAGTAAGACTCAATTCTACTGCCTGAAGTGATAAAAATAATTTATGCATGGGAATTTTGGTGCTGTACAGAAATGCATTTTATCAGAGACATGCAAGTGTGCAACACTGCAGATTTCTAAATTAGAGGGTCTATAAAGTTGGGGCTTTTAATGAAAACTTCATCCGATCAAGGTATGTGCCTCCAACCGATAAGTGCAATTATGCAAAGCCACAGTTAATAACTCCACAAGAAGATTTACCCAAAATTTCATAGGCACACCATTACAATTAAAAGAAGGAAATTACAAAAAATAAAAAATAATAGTACAACAGTACTAGCAGATAGTATGTGATCAAGCCAACATAAACTCAGAATGAAAATAAACCAATATGTCAGAGAAATGCAAACGTGAAGTCCTTGATGCCTACAAGGATCCTCATGAAAATCAAAGTCTAAGAAATCAAGGATAATGCTAATAGGTCCTATCTTATAGAACGCAATAACATTACTTAAATAATAGGACTGGCTAACTCGCTACAGAGGTCTCTTAAATGCTCAGATATTCTCCTATCATACCATATAACCAAAGTCGCGCCAGCAGCTCTAACTCCACCCTGCTGAAAAGCTGAAATAAAGAGAGCAATGGTAATCCTAAAAGCAATATAATTTATATGTAAGAGACAGCAGAAACAACATAATTACAACCAAAAGCAAAACTCAAGTACTAGTTACAGAATTATATAGTAACAGTGAGCGACTAAAAGAAATGGCATGAAGGACAGCCTTCACACATCTACCAGGAAGGATCCAGTGAATACTACCCAGCTTGATGCCATTACGTGGCCATCACAGTTCAAACATTCTATGCCTATGTCAGTGCGCAAAAGCATATTTATGTGACATGCATCTAAAAGCAGTATTTCAGGAGAGTCAACTTTTCCAAATGTCCTAAAACTACACTGCAGGCAAAATGCCCTCTCAAAGAGAAATTCTTATTTCCAATAAATAGATCATAGAAAAAAAAAGGGGGGGGGGGGACTAATCTATTATAGAGATCTGATTAGGTGATTCTGTTTTCAGAAAACACAAACCCAATGTTTGCCGAAAAATAAAATTCTTAGGTTTTCTTATTGAGTTCAGCAACAATAAAATTCTACACATCAATGATAAGTTATGTCATGATGGTCACCCTTCAGCTACATTTTAGGTAGGTAGATCAGTTACATCTAAGATTTATGCAAGATCTAGAAACGTGCCCAGCAAAGACAGAATTTTGATCAACTCCATACCTTCCGGTGAATGATTGAGGCACAGAACCATAATCATAAATTAAGATATCCATCACAAATGATATAACATTTTTTTTCATAAGACCTGCAAAACTACCAAACTATTGATATACATAGAGCTAAAGCAAGGAGCAGCTATATAATAAGGCTATGATTATTTATTTGTATCTAGCAGTGAGGCAAGAAAGTTAAAAGAAATATAAACTCCAAAGTTTTTGCAGACAACATGCCATCTATACCAATTATATGACATATGCAACACCCTCCACATGAACGACATGCAAGGACTTTACATAATGAAAAGTTCAGGTATGCACTGCACTACATATGGAACATCACAAGATTTGCCTAACAAAATGAATGCAACGACTTGGACATGCAAAATGAGTAAGAAGATGAAGGTATGCATTGTGCACCACTACATATGATGAAATTTTGAAAAATGAAATGGAAACAAAATCAAAAACTAATTTTCTTCAAAATATTTCAAACAGTTACGAGAACCAAGATCATGATCTCTACCTGAAAATGTACAATTGTGGACTTGACAAGCCTTGTGTTGTAGTTAAAGTCATAGAAACTCTTCACCTTCTCCACTTGCAAGCACTCCTGTAACATTCACTAGAGTTACTACACAAACAAACAAAAAAAAAACAAAATCAATCCGGCTGAAAATCAAATCACTCATACGATCCAAAGGTATACCTTCTCAAGGTCTTGACGAGGCCGACCGAGGCTCTCATAGTTCTTATATTGCTTCAATCGCGCTTCACGGTACTTATCTCTGGTGAAATTAAGCCTCTCCCTTGGTATTCCCTGTATGTCTATTCCATTTCTACCTTCCAAAGCCGATGCATCACTCTTTAAAGATATTTCGATCTGATGAGTATCAGAGATCTTCCTCCTGAGTTCTACAATAAGAAAACAGAGTTCCAAGGAATTATACTAACATACCAGTAATAGAACATTGATTTTATCATAATTTCTTTATGCAAATTATACATGGTTTTATGTGCTCTATGTTTTATTGCTGGAACCCTGCACACAACTCTGAAGAAAAAAACAAGGTACCACCAAATTTTTATGAAGCAAAGTGCCATTGTGCATAAACCATTACTTTGTGATTTCAGAGAAATACCTTCATGGTTAACTTCTTTTAACTCAACTTGCTGTCGAAGTTCTGCTAAATGATTGACATAGAAGAGACAAATAAAACAGAAAAAAGAGTTAACAACTATTATAAGTACTCACGACTCATATCGAACATATAAATAAATATGTTCACCGGACAAACTAAACGGCACAATTTCTGATTGTTGTATGAAATGCAGGAGGTGTAACAAAGAGAACAAGAAAACTTATGAGACAGTAAGTTGATTTCAATGCTGAAACTTGTTAAAATAATATTAACGATGTATACAATAAGGTAAAACCATCAGTCGAGACTTGAGACAGATAGAGAGCAATTACCAAAAACAAGTAGCAAGAATATTAACATAAAATAGTTGATGGAATGGGAAAATATATCCTTCAGATTGTATTGATGCAAAACTTCAGTAAAGTTACATTACCAACACTTCGGCATGCAAACATGTATAAGAAACTGCATTCAAATAATTCAAAATGCCAAAGAGCAGGGTTCAAATCCCTAAAATACACTGAGAAGCTAATAAGTAAGGATTTAAGTGCAAGAACAAGCAATGATGGTTTTACAAAAATTATTTCACCTATTGTATTTGCACCTTAAGAGCAATTAAACCAGCTGGACATTAATCTACTGCTCAAAACATCAATTAACAGATGATCAAATATTTATTCCACCACAGCAATCATTTAAATGAAGATATCACCATACCTCCCGTTCGAGATTCCACTGCACAGTGGCTAGTGATTTCGCAAGGTCAGCATTTGCAGTCTGCAACCATTTTGACCGTTAGTAATAAGAAAATCCAACTGAGGGCACAGACTAAAAAGTTCAACAGAGCAAGACTTCTATTACTTCTAGATGTAGAGGAAAACCAATGATATCAGAATGAAACAGACAAAACACAGGGAATGGAAAAACGTTGTCAAACCTCAAGTTTAGCCAAACGCACAAAGGCTTCCATTCTAGTACTATTATGTTTCTGCTTCTCTTTATCAGCCGCTTCCATGGTTTGCATCATAGTCGTTTG
>BDJD01003908.1:44302-58768 GCA_002564525.1 Rosa multiflora
CGTTTATATAAGGATTAATGGATCATGGGAGAAGATATTTTAAGAAGAATTAAAGTAAACAAACTATTGGTGGAAGGAAAGTGACATTGTGTTCATCAACTTAATATTCAAACAAATGTAAGACTTATCAACAGTTTTTAAGATGCAGGTCAATTCGTTAATTAAGAAAGAAAACTGCTCAACATGTTATGCATAGTCTCAAGCACACACAAAACAGTTCTGACTACTTGTTTTGACAATGAACAAGAGAAAAAAAGAAACCTAAGGATAGGAACAAAAACATCCCAAAAAAAAAAAAAAATCTTACCTCTTGTGCTTGTTGCTTGAACTTCAGGGATTTTCTCCAAGCTCTGCTTCTCCCCTTCCAATCTGGCAACCGTATTTTCCTTCTCTTTAATGGCCTCCACAGCTTTAGCTGCTGCTTTCTCAGCTAGAATCTTCTCCCTCTGCTTTCTCCTTTCCTCCTTCTCACGCTCACCTTCAGAATCAGAACTTGAACCGGAGTCCGAGTCAGACTCAGAGCTGCCATGAGTTACTGAAGTAAAACCTCCCTTTAAGTCTTCGGAGGTAGAACTCCTAGCAGTTTCACTGGACTCATGCTTACCCCTGACAGTACCATTTCTCAACTGATTGCTCATACTCTCCCCTCCAATCTTCTTGTCAGACAACCCTTCATTTTTCTTTACTGCCTCTAAAGAAAGCTCCTTCGTATCAAAAGCTCCGCCCTTTTCTTCATTTGCCTTACCTTTTATTTCAACTGAAGTGTCCGCTCCCACATCCCTATAATCCAACTCCCCTACTTCCACAACTCTTCAATTCACCAGAAGAAAACCTCCGTGCTGAGTCCAAAAAAACAGACTCCTCCCCATCACTCATTCTCCCATTCAACTTCCTACCTTCCCCAACACACCTGCTCTCTGCACCGACTTCATCACATTATTAACCTCCTACCCTTTTGATTCTTCTTAACCTCCAAATTCGACAAATTCGAAGCAGAACCTGCACTGCCCTGCCTCCTACCATCCTTCCTCAATCCCCGAAGCCCAGGCAAACCATTGCCACGGCGTCGGCGTCCAATCACTATCACTAAGATTTCGCCTTTCCAACAATCTCTTTATCCTTATTATTACTACTACTGGGGTCTGGTCCTTCAGAGGCACACTGCCTCCGGTCGTCGCCGGAGCGCCCAACTTCAAGTCGTCGTCGGCGAGAGGCTTCTCGTTTTTCCGTAATAACTCCGCCGCTTGCTGATCGATCTGAACCGTCCATTCCACAATCACGCGTTACGAAAACAAAACAAAAAAAACAAAATCCGAAACTTCCAGATCACCGATTTCGATAATTTTTCATCTCATAAATTCACAACGAGATTCGTTTGATCGGAAAAGGAAGAGAGAGTTGTTGTTGTCGTACCTGTTGGAGGATGGCCTCGGCGGCTCTGAGTTTGGAGGAGATCCAATTCGCCATGATCGCAGTGGATTAAGCTACTCTGTTCCGACGAGGAGAGCTATTGGAGGAGCATTGTTATTGAAACGCAGCGTTTTGGTGTTGCAGAGACGAAGAGAAGGAAGGAAGGAAGGAAGGGAGGTCTGAGATGGTGGAAGAAGGTGAAGGGTGAAAGTTCTAAAGTCACTGGCGGGTAAGTTCAGAGGTTTCAGAGTGGGTCGAAACCTACCAATTAAACTCTTTTAGTGGAAGCAGATCATCAAATTCAATTCTATGTGTTGAATCAGAAAATGAAAATGGATGTAGAAAAGTGCTTTCTTTTGGGAGGGATGTAGAAAAGTGAAAGGAGAGAGAGCAAGAATTGGATTGTTGGTGGATACAGAAGAACATTGCTGAAACACAAGGCATGAGTTACACCTTTAACTATATTCACCCTTTTACTCCACCCCAGTTCTTTGGCTTCCTCATCTTTGCTCAACATTGTGGCTAAACTACCCTTTTCCAGATAATCATACACCAAAAACGAGTACAGCCTATGTGAACAGAAACCATAAAGCTTCACAATATTTCGGTGACGCATCTCAGTTAGTGCCCTGATTTCATTCAAGAATGCATTCTGAAGATTCTTGTCATCATCGCATGGAAAATGGAGTTTCTTCACGGCCACTGTGTAAGTGGATGACAAAGTTGCTTTGAAGACACTTCCCTGTTCTCCCTGCCCTATGCAATACATGGGATCAAAATCTTCTGTTGCCCTCATGATTTCCTCAAACATCGTCCTTCCATCAAACTTTAATGTTGAAAAAGAAATTTCTTCATTCATGTTGGTTTTTTCTCCATGCTGATTCTTCTCTTTCCTTTTCGCTACCAATGCAAATATAAAGGCTAGAAGCACAAATGCTCCAAGAATAGGGAAGATTATCAGAAATACGAGTTTATGGTCCTTTTTTGGGCTATGTTTCTTGCAAGGTTGCAAAAATCTTGTGTTGCCACACAAGCCCTTGTTCCCTTGCAATGCTTCCCGAGTAGCAGCTTGAAATGCTTTATTGTTAGGAAGTGGACCTTCCAAGTCATTGTAGGACATGTCTACATACAACAACCCGTGCATGTCTTCAAAACTTGTTGGAATGAAACCAGAGAGATTGTTGTGGGATATATTAAGTATCTGCAGACTCTGCATATTGCTAATATCTGATGGTATCTGACCTTCAACTGCGTTAAAACTCAAATCTAGTTGGGACAACTGAATTAACTTCCCCAATTGAAATGGAGTTACTTGACCGAACTTGTTGTAGCTCAAATTCAAGTAATATAACTTGTGAAAGTCACCTACAAAACTTAGAATTGAATCATTGAATTTGTTTGCTGATAGATCGAGATATTCTAGATCAGCCAATGATTCCAACTCTAAAGGAATACGACCTGAAAGTTGATTGTCGTCCAACATCAGCTTCACCATTGAAGTTAATCCCCCAAACTCCTTTGGAATTGTCCCAACTAAACTATTTGAAGAAAGATTCAGCTCACGAATTTGGGTTGCGTTTCCAATCTCAGCTGGTATAGAACCAGTAAGTTTATTTCCCGCAATTCGTAGGGATGTTAAATTTGGGCACAATCCCCAATTTGGTGAGATTTCACCATAAAGTTGATTGTTGCTCAAATCTATAAAATTGAGACTAGGATAAACACCAAAATCTTCAGATATGTTGCCTGTCAATTGGTTCTTGTCAAGACGCACTCTGAATAAGCTTGTGCAGGTTTTTAAGCTTTTTGGAATTGGGCCAATTAGATGGTTGGTGTCTGCCGTAAACTTTCTAAGCGATCCAGCTAGGCAAATGTTGTGCGGCAAATAACCGGAAAATTGGTTTGTATCTAATTCCAATTCGATCAATTTCTGGATATTTCCTAGCGTTGGAGGGATGGACCCAGAAAATTGGTTGTCACGGAGGTATAAAAATTTCAAGTTATGCAAGTCACTTAATGTTGTCGGAATGGTTCCGGAAAGGTTATTTGAATTGAGATAAAGATCGGTAAGGTTGGTCAAATTACCCAATGTTAGCATAATTGAACCACTAAGTTGATTGATGCTCAAGTCTAGATCCACCAATGATTTCAGGTTTCCTATCTCCATGGGAATAGTGCCAAAAAGATTATTTGAATAGAGATGGAGAGTGGTAAGGTTGGTCAGATCACCCAATATTGTCGGAAGTGAACCATAGAGTTGATTGGAGCTCATATCTAGAACCACCAATGATTTTAGATTCCCTATCTCCATAGGAATAGGGCCAGAAAGATTATTTGAATAGAGATAGAGAGTGGCAAGGTTGGTCAAATTACCCAATGTTGGCGGAATTGAACCATAGAGTCGATTTATGCCCAATTGTAGAACCACCAGAGATTTCAAGTTCCCTATCTCCATAGGAATAGTTCCATAAAGGTTATTGGAATCGAGATAGAGAAAGGTAAGGTTGGTCAAATCAGCCAACGTTGGCGGAATTGAACCATAGAGTTGATTTATGCTTAACTGTAGACGCACCAGAGATTTCAAGTTCCCGATCTCGACGGGAATTATGTCTGAAAGATTATTGGTATGGAGATACAGAACAGTAAGATTTCTTAGAAGACAAATCTCTGGCGGGATTCTCCCAGACAATTGATTAGCGGAGAGATCAAGAAGAATGAGTTTTGAGAGGAAACTGATTTGAGGTGGGATGGCACCAAATAGTTCATTCGTGCTAAGATCAAGGTATTCAAGATTAGGGAAGGACAAGAAAGAAAAATTATGTAACGTACCTCGTACACCAGAATAAGCAAGGGTTATGTTGCTGACACTTCCTGCAGCATTACATGAAATACCGGTCCAAAAGCAAGGGCTTCTTCCGTTTGCTTTAGGATTATGGGAAGAAATATTGGTGGCATTATTAGTACCGGGAAGATACATCCACGAGTTGATAAGCTGGGTTTGATTTTGTAAGCTGGCTTTCCATTTCAGGAGGGCTTCCGCTTCAGTAGTTGAACTGGCGGAAGCAAAAGCAAAGTTGTTTTGTGATGAGAGTAGATGAACATACAAGAAAATAAGGCAATAAGATCTCATGGTTGTCGTTTTGTTTTTCTGTACACATAGTGAGGTTTGGCTATCTATTTATAGTGCCTTGGTCTCGTGTTCCACATTAATCGACTACGGTTTCAAGTCTTTCAAGAATCTGCTTTTTCTTTTTCACTTCTCTTTTCAAAAGTAATTTGTCCTTGTGTTTGAACTAATTGCTGTTATAAGTCTTCAAATGAGCGTGTGGGGTTTTCTGTTGATCCACATGAGAAGTCTGCTGACGCGTAACGTGCACTTAGTTTTCTGTTGGTTTCATAGCTCATGTACTTTCAACTACTGAAACTTGGCTTGCAAAAACTGGGTTTGAACGTGTATGTTACCTTCTTAAAACTGGAGGCTTACTTTGTTAGGATGAAATTGAAGACTATTTACTAACTATACTACTGTCTTTCCCAGGACTTGTCAGAAATAAGAAAGGAGATCTCCTAGTTGCAGTGGCATTTGATTCTGGTATTGTCGAAGCATTGCTTTGAGACGTCAGATAGATGAGCCTTCTTTGGGCAAATCCAGAATTGTTTTAGTGAAGCAAAGGTTCCTTCTGTTTTATTCTATATATGATCTTGGCGGACTCTTGGCCCCTATAACAGAATTGCCATTGGCCCTTAAGATTAGCTCTTCATAATTTTGTATGCATAATCCCACCCATCCATTTGGAACCCAAGTAAACTTTGATGAATTCATGTGTGGATTGTTATTTTTCTTTTCCTGGAGTAACCAAGGAAACTTCCATGCCCAAATTTTCTTCGTGTCAATTAAATAATGTGTGAATAGAGAGGTTTGAAGCATGATCACTTTTAAACAGCAAATCATACACCTTCATTTACAAATCAGTGAAATCACACATATTAGGTAAATCGAATGTTTTACACGTGATAGTTTTGTTTGACATGATTTTCAATGTGTAAAATTTCTTTTTGTCTAATTAAACACAATTGTGTTAACATATCAGTACGTCACAGCATTCTGATCTTCAAAGTGAAATTTATTTCACCTTTAGACCAAGAAAGAAAAAACAATACTCTGTGGCAAACCAATGACCGAGGCACATGAGCACAACACAACGTACACTAAAGATATGGCTATTCTTTTGTTTGAAAATTGTTGATTATAACCAAAGTTTATAAAGGGTTCCCAAATAAAAAACATGCTAGTGCCTTGACTACGTTCTAATATGGTTAATCTTTCATTAACCTTGGCAACTACATTTAAATTAATACCACTTAGAAAGTTGGAATGCTTTTCTGTTAAGCAACCACTCTAAATCCAACTACCTTGAAATTTCCTCTTAGAAAGCGCATTCCAACCTATTATTAGTAAAATATAGACCCAGAACGATCAACACAGACGGCACTGCGTATATAACATTTGACAGTTTCGATCCCACTGAACAAGAGTAACCCATATTATATTCCAAGTAGATCAAAAGTCACTTTCGAACTTTGCATGGACATGCCAAAAACAAGTGAAAAAAAAAAAAAAAAACATACACACGCATTTTCCATTGAATCTAATGAGAGGCATCTGGACTCTGGAACTTCAAAATAATCCCATGCTAACATATTAGTCTAAGAATACAACACTGCACATAAAATGCAAACAGTAAAAATAAGTAAAATGTGTTGGAATTAATGCTTTCCTGTCAATCTGGGAAGCTCCAGCAAAGTTTGTGAAGTGAGTTCACTGCAAGGAAAAGTCAGAAGTTCGTTGGGAAGTAGTATTCGCGAATAACAGTTCGCTGAGTAATTAAGTATGTTCGCTGCACAAAACGCTACGGTGAAAGACTTAGCTGCGGTGAAAGATATTTTACAACCACTTGCATTACTGTTTACTCCACTCAAATTTAAGCAAGATATTTTGTATTTAGCATACAAGCCTAGACCCACCTAATGTTGTCAGAATTGAACCACTGAGTTGATTAGCATACAAGCCTAGACCCACCAATGATTTCAGGTTTCCTATCTCCATGGGAATAGTGCCAAAAAAATTATTCAAACCGAGAAAGAGTTTGGTAAGGTTGGTCAGATCCCCCAGTGTTGTCGGAATTGAACCACTGAGTTGATTGTTGCTCATATCTAGATCCACTAGTGATTTCAAGTTTCCTATCTCCATGGAAATAGTGCCAGAAAGATTATTTGAAAAGAGAGAGAGACTAGTAAGGTTGGTCAGATCCCCCAGTGTTGTGGGAATTGAACCACTGAGAGTGATTGGCACTCAAGTCTAGACCCACCAATGATTTCAGGTTTCCTATCTCCATAGGAATAGTGCCAGAAAGATTATTTTTATAGAGATAGAGAGTGATAAGGTTGGTCAGACCACCTAATGTTGTCGGAATTGAACCACTGAGTTGATTGGCATACAAGCTTAGACCTACCAATGATTTCAGGTTTCCTATTTCCATAAAAATAGTGCCAGTACTATTATTAGAACTAAGATAGAGAGTGGCAAGGTTGGTCAGATCACCCAGTGTTGTGGGAATTGAACCAGTGAGTTGATTGGCGCTCAAGTCTAGACCTACCAATGATTTCAGATTTCCTATCTCCATGGGAATAGTGCCAGAAAGATTATTTGTATAGACATAGAGAAATGTGAGACTTCTTAGAAGACCAATTTCTGACAGAATTTTTCCAGAAAATTAGTTTCTCGATAGATCAAGATAAATGAGTTTTGAGAGGGAACTAATTCCAGATGGTATGATATCAAAGAGTTTATTTGAGCTGAAGTCTAGATGGAGATTTTGGAATGACAAGAATGAGAATTTATGTAGCGTACCTTGTATACCAGAATTAGTAAGATTTATCCTGTTGACACTTCCGTCAGCATTGCACGAGATACCAGTCCAAATGCATGGGTTTGCAATTGCCTTGGGATTGCTGGAAGTATTGGTGGCATTATTTGTACTGGGAAGGTACATCCATGAGTTGATAGGCTGAGTTTGATTTTGTAAGCTTGCTTTCCATTTCAGAAGGGCTTGCACTTCAGTAGTTGAACTGGCTGAAGCAAAAGTAAAAAAGTTTTGTGATGAAAGTAGGTGAACATACAAGAAAGAGAAAAATTTACTTACCGTCCCCAAACTATGCTGCCAAGGCCAATTTGATACCCGAACTCTCAAAAGTATCAATGTGATACCCAAACATGTAATTTGACATCAACGTGATACTTCCGTCAAAAATTCCTAACGGGGCTGTCTATTTGCTGACGTGACAAGTACGTGGGTCCCCCAAAAAATGTAAAATGACCAATTTACCATTTTTTAATTCAATTTTTTTTCCTTTTCATTTCTTTTTGTTCTTTATCTTCTTCTTCTTCTAATGGGATTTTCCTCTAGCCAAACCACTGCAACTTCTGCCGCAAGCTCCGCCACCACATTTCCTTACTTACCTGAAATCGTCATCAGCCACCAGCCACCCACCCCAATTTAATGATTTTAATCATCAATAGTACAATACAAGCCAATACAATTCGATAGCTCGATCAATCTAATCACGGTGAAATTGCTAAGCTACGGCAGCGCCCACCCAACGAACCGGTAAACCAAGCTCCCAAGCATAACATGGTTCTGTCTTCCATTTGAAGTTATAGGAATTGAACAAACCACAGCACAAAGAACACCGTATGCCACCGCAGCCTCTTACCTCACCCCATAACTTTTGCAATTCAATTTCCAGAAAAACAACATAAACAAAAATAAATGTGAACACACCCAATCACAATCACAAACCCAATAACCGTAACATCAACCATCCTCAATATCACACACCCAGAATTTACCACCAAAAAAAAAAAATCTAATCTTTACCCAAGCTGTTGATGAACGCAGGGCCACCGCCACCGCCACCATCAAGGCTGCTTCTGTTCGAGATGAAAGGAAATTAAACAAAAATAAAAAATACAAATCCCAACCCGCCTAATAAAGAAGCCACTTCTGTTGTGCAGTTTCATCTTGCCTCTCAATTGCCTTGCATGTACAGTATCTTGGTATTGCCCCACAGAACAACTATACCAAAGAAAGCCTCAACATCAATCAGAAGCCAATCCATAATATAACCACTTCTGAAGTTCAACATTGATGGAAGGAACATTAATCAGGTCTCACCACGCTGTTCGAATGACAATGTTAGAACCAAGAGGACAGAGCAGTAGCCGAAGACCAACCTGCACCCAATTCTCCCAATCATCAATTTGACCATAACTATCATATAGGAAATCCTCTCCAACATCACATGCAAGAATGATGCCAATGGTGACAAAAATCACTAAATCAGCACTATAATTTCAAATTCCACAACAATCACCGGTCCTGGAAACCAAAAATTCTAGTTTCGTAAAAAAAAAAATTTAGAAAAACAAATTCGAGGATCAAGCAAATTGAAACGAAATTGAAATGAAGTCCAGAAAGGTAAACAAAATCGAAGGAGGAAAATAATGCAAATCTTTGAAAATGGATTGAGGAGGAGGGGGGGAGGTCCTTGAGGGAGGTGTAGGACTCGGAGCTCTTGAGGGAGAGAAGCTCCAGGTCGAGCAGCGGCAGCTGATGGCGCAGCGTCACGGTGCCGTTTAGGGTTGGGAAGCTGCAGCTATGGCGGGGCTTACTGGTGGGAGTGGTGGAGGAGGATAAGGAGGAGAAGAGGTGGCTGAGCTTGGTGGGGACGACGACGGAGGGAGATGGAGTTGCGAACAGGTCTCCCAATTGGTTGCGCCGGACATCAGAGCCTCCTCCTTGTCGCCGACACCGGCGACGATCCCCGCTGCTTCGACTGTTCTTCATAAGTCACAAACGCTTTCGATTAAAAAAAAATTTCTCCATTTCGGCTGCTCTTTGTAAACCCACAAATCCATTCCTAGAAAAATAACCAATTGTGATAGAAAGGAGATAGGATCAGATTGGCAAAGGAAGAGAGAGAGAGAGAGAGAGAGAAAAAGAGAGAGAGAGAGAGAGACAGACAGACAGAGACAGAGACAGAGCTCGATCTCATTTTTTTCTTTTCTTTTTTTAAATTTTTTTATTATAATTAATTAGTTAAGAAAGACAATTTTACCCTTGCCACATCAACAAACAGAAGGAGCCGTTATGGATTTTGGACGGAAGTATGACGTATAATTATTAGTTAAGAAAGACAATTTTACCCTTGCCACATCAACAAACAGAAGGAGCCGTTATGGATTTTGGACGGAAGTATGACGTTGATATCAAAATAGGTCTTTGGGTATCACATTGATACTTTTAAGAGTTCGGGTATCAAATTGGCCTTGGCAGCATAGTTTGGGGACGGTGACTGAATTTTTCTCTACAAGAAAATAAGGCAATAATAGGATCTCATGGTTACTGTTTTGTTTTGGTGTACGCTTGGTGAGGGTTGGCTATCTATTTATAGTGCGCTGGTCTCGTGTTCCACATTAATTGACTACTGTTTCAACTCTTTTAAGAATCTGCTTTTTCTTTTTTACTTACTATTTTCCAAAAGTAATTTGTCCTTATGTTGGAACTAATTGGTCTTATAAGTCTTCAAATGAGCGTGTGGGGCTTTCTTTTCATCCACATGAAAAGTCGGTGGACACGTTTCCAATAAGTAGGGAATCCCCTTTCATACGGCCGTAGCTGGAGGCATTGCTAACCTCTTTTCTGAGTGCTGAACCCACAGATCGGGATCGATTTCACCTAGAAAAAGAAAAAAGGGGGAATATATATTAGAGCAAGTTCACCCGTTAGGTCACCTACTATTCACTATTTTTTAATGTATATTTTCATTATCTGGGTCACGAAATACACTGTGCCCGTGACCCAGGGCACGAAATACACTGTGCACGTCACCATGGTGACCCAGAACACTGTACAGGGTGACCCAGGGCACGAAATACACTGTGCTCGTGACCGAGATGGTGAAATTAACACTAAAAAGCAGTGAATAGTGGGTGACCTGCTGACCCAACGGGTGAACTTGCTCTTATAGAGATCTGATTAGGTGATCCTATTTTTAGAAAACACAAACCTAATGTTTGCTGAAAAATATAGTTCTTAGGTTTTCTTATTAAGTTCAACAACAATAAAATCCTACACATCAATGGTAAGTTATGTCATGATGGTCACCCTTGACCTACAGTTTAGGTAGGTATATTGGTTACATCTCAGATTTCTACAAGATCTATAAACATGCCCAACAAAGACAGAATTTTGATGAACTCCATACCTTCCGGTGAATGATTGAGGCACAGAACCGTAATCATAAAATAAGATATCCATCACAAAGGATATAACATTTTTTTTTATAGTACTTGCAAAACTACCAAACTATTGATATACAAAGAACTAAAGCAAGGAGCAGCTATATATATATATATATATATATATATATAAAGGTTATGACTGTATTTGTATCTAGCAGCAAGGCAAGAAAATCAAAAGAAATCTAGACTCCAAAGTTTTTGCAGAGAACATGCCCCATCTATACCAGTTATATAACATATAAAACACACTTCATAAGAAATACATGCAAGGACTTGCATAATGAAAAGTTAAGGTACGCACTACATATGGAACATCACAAGATTTGCCTAACAAAATGAATGCAAGGACTTGTAAAATGCAAATTGAGCATGAATATGAAGGTATGCATTGTGTGTACCACTACATATGAATGAAATTTTGAAAACTGGAGTGGAAACAATATCAAAAACTAGTTTTCTTCAAAATCATTTCAAACAGTTACGAGAACCAAGATCATGATCTCTACCTGAAAATGCACAATTGTGGACTTGACAAGCTTTACGTTGTAATGGAAGTCATAGAACCTCTACCCCTTCTCCACTTGTAACCGATCCTATAACATTCACAAGAGTTACTACACAAACAAAAGAAATCGATCCGGCTGAAAGTTGAGGCACGCATAAGATCAAAAGGAATGAACTCGAGGTCTTGACGAGGCCGACCGAGGCTCTCATAGTTCTTATACTTCTTCAATCACACCTCACGATACTTATCTCTGGTGAAATTAAATCTCTCCTATAATATTCCCTATATGTCTTTTCCATTTCTAGCTTCCAAAGCCGAAGTATCAGTCTTCACCTTGCTATGTAACTCCTGTTTGGCTCCAAAACCAGTTGGCTTGCAAACTGTCTCTTTTGAGAGTGTGCGCAGGCATGCCAGCACCGTGGGGTGCAGTCGTCGGGGATTCCCTTGACCTGACTTCTTGAATCAAGCGCTGTGGATGAGGAGAGCACCAACCTCGTCACAAGGCTCTTTTCTCTGCCTTCCGGAAAAGGACTTCTTGTCTTACTGGTAAGGGCTTTGGTTGTGATCTCTTCGCATCACCGAATCGATACTCAACATTGTAGGTTGAGCAGAGCAATCACTGGGAAGTTTGGAGAAAGCACGGGTTTCGCTAAAGCGTGACTTTAGCTTCGCTAGGTTGCGAGGGCGTTACCCTTGCTTCGCTGGGTTGCAGGTAGGTTTTCTCTGGAGAGGCTTTGATAATCTATGCGATTAGTTGATTTGAGAGTTGTCTCTTCTATATCGTCTTTAGCCTCTATATATAGGCTGCCCGTAGATTTACTTTCCTAATAGGAATGCAATACTATATTTTAGGCCACAGTTATTGGCCTTGAATCAAATCAAAACACTTAATAGTTTTGATAACTATATTATCGTAGGCAATAATTAATAATTATTCACCTTTGTTGTAGCTAGAATGTAGGCAAAGGTAATTGCCTCTTAGAACAACTTCTGGGCATGCACATCTCCTTATGAAATACAATTAAGGATAATTGCCATCTGTTCACGTCCAACATGCCTTACCTGTGCAATCATTGATTACTTGTTTGCATGCATATGTATATATGTAGCCCACCTAATGAGCCATGCAACTTTCATATATGATTAACTTGTATATATACATATCTTCTGTTGATTGCCTTCAAGAATGATTATGCCCCTCCTTAATTGCTCCACCGTAAGACATTGCATGGGCAATTATATTATATATATCTCCCTTGATATTTGCGATTAAGGTGGTTGATTCCTTCCCAAACTTGTTCACGTCCTAGCAGAGTCTTGACAATCAAGCAAACAAATTACCATTAATTATCAAATATCTTGATAATTACTAGTAAATCAAGGAATATTTAGATTTGCTTCAGGATTGTTTGACCTCCAAGTAGGCTTTATTTTACCTCTAAACAATATATTCCTAACTTGTAGAAAATAAATAGTTTGGGCCACAGATATTGGCCCGGATTCTCTGAGTCCCCCTTATCGGAAAAAATATTAATTTTGGGTTCAAACAACTCCCAAACATCACTAAGCTCAGCTCAATTTCTCAAAATCAAGTAAATTGTGTTCAAGAAAATTGAAGAGAAACAGTGAGGCGTTACCGAATCAAGGTCATCTTCAAAGTCGTCGGAGTCGACCTCGAGGCTTCGCCGGGGGTGGTTATCAGCAAAAGCGTCATTTTGTTCCTCAAACTCAACCACGTCACCGTAGTAGTCGTTCGCCACTTGAAGGAACCAACATGGGTCGTTCGCCACTTGAAGGAACCAACATGACCAAGGTTCTTCCTGTATGGATGCAATGGTTAAACTGGGAGAAGCAAAAGCAAAATAGTTTTGTGATGAAAGTAGGTGAACATACAAGAAAATTAGGCAATAATAAGATCTCTGGTGAACGATATTGACATAATGTGTGCCTCTACAAACTAGGGTTTAGAGTTGTAATAGGAATGTGTTCTAGGTATTCAATTGTAATCAGATTCTATTACCTTTACCTTGTAACTCCCTATTTAAAGGGCTCCTATTATCAATAATAAACACAATTCCATTCTCCTACAACACGTTATCAGCACGAGTTCTAATCCTAGCCTAAAAAAAAAAAAAAAAAACCTAAAAACTCTCTCTCACAAATTCTACCGCAGCCTCCAGCCGGCCTCCCTGCACAGCCCCCTGCTGCTCGCCTTGCAGCTCCGCGCACCAACCTCACCACAGCCTCCTACCGCAGCCCCTGCTGCCCCAGCCATTTGCCGCATCTGCCACACGACCTACAACCTCCTGCTGCTACCCCGTATGCTGCATCTTTCCTACCGTGCCCACGCACCCCATCTGCACACCTGCGCACCTTCCTGCTGCTAACCCGCCTACAGCTTGCTGCTCCTTGTCTCATCTGCCAGTCCTGCCTTGCAGTTTCTGCCCAGCGCACATGCAGATCAATCTGCTACAGCCCACCGAAGCTGCTGCTGCCGCGCACCTCATCTGCAATGCACCTGCCTGCCTGCTCCCACAGTCGATAGCTGCAGATTAAGAGGAGGAAGAATAGAGGAAAGAAAGAAGAAGAAGACGAGGAAAAAAAAAAACAGAAAAAAGAGAAGGGACCCAGCCCAAGACAAAAAAAAAAAAAAAAGAAGAAGAAGAAAAAAATAGAGGGGACCCGGCCCAGAGAAAAAAAAAAAGGAAAGCCCAAAGATCAGATGGCCCAGAGAGAAGAAAAAAAAAACACGCCTGCTCCAACATGCGCGTGTCCTCAAACCAAGAACCATCACGTAAGTTTTTGTGAATTAAAGTTGCTGTTTTCATGTATTTTAAATTCTTTTATTTTCTGCAAATATTGGAATATATGAACATGTGTAGTTTTGAGTATTTAACAAAGCGGAATTGTGGGGATTCACGCTTAACGAACTAAGAGTGTTTGTATGAACTAAGAGTGTTCATAATTAAACGAACTAAGAGCATTCGTATAAACTAAGAGTGTTCATAATGCTTGGACTAAGAGCGTCCACAAGCATCAAATTGTGACCATATTAAAACATCATTGTTTGGTCTAATCCAAAAGACATTCTTGGAAATTGATTTCTTGGTAGCATAGCTCGGAAATCTTATTGTTTTTAGTTTTCGTGGAAGTTTAACTCCGAAACTAATATATCTTCTCTTCTTAT
>BDJD01003908.1:58862-70590 GCA_002564525.1 Rosa multiflora
GATATTGAGAACCATCTCACTTCAAAGGGAATATTACCCATAATCCAGGCACCTAACCCGAATCTTGTGTTCATCCGAACATCTACAAAGCATGCTCAAGCAATTATCTTGATGCAACGCCATATGGACAAGGCACTCAGATTGGAGTATATGTCGATTAAGAATGCAAGAGAGCTATGGGTAGCGCTAGAAGAGCGTTTTGGCAATGTCCAAGATTCTCTCCTCCCTGACTTGAAGGTTCAATGGAACAATCTGTGCTTTGTTGATTTCAAGTTTGTTGCTGAATATAATTCAGAAGCTCTTCGCATACAGTCCATGTTTAGGTTTTGTGGAAAACCTGTCACAGAGCAAGAGCTAATTGAGAAAACGCACTCCACCTTCCCCATTTCAGCCATTGTGGTATCAAAGCAATACTATACTGAAGTCAATGCTGGACGGATCACGAGGTTTCATCAGCTTATCAATGTTATATCTGTAGCTGAGAAACATAATAACATACTCGTGAGGAATTATAATTCAAGGCTCATTGGAACTAAGAGCGTTCATGAGGCGAATTATAATGCACCTAAAGGAGGGTGCAAGGAGCGGTACCCTAAGAATGGGAGATATGAGGGATGTATGGGCCCATATAATAGCCCTAACCAGGAAAGAAACGGCAAGTTTGGTGTGGATACACGTGATGGTAATGCCACATGTGGGAGAGGGGGTCGTGGTATCCCTAGCCGTAATGGTGGCGCCATGGGTCGTGGTGGTGGCACCAAATCTCCTAGGGAACGCCCGCAACATGCACAACGTGCACCTCAATTAAAGGGAGGCAACCACAATGATGTGTGTTATCGATGTGGATCAATTGAGCATTGGTTCAAGCAATGCAAGGCAAGCGAGGAACTAGCTGAAAGATATAGGGCATACAGGGACTTGAGAGTGCAAGAAGTGTACCTTGCAGAAGAAGAAGAAGATGGTGGAGATGTCAATCTCACCATAGAGGACTTCAAAGCTGAAGATGAAGTGCACAAGGATGCAACAGACTTTGATTAGATTAGTCTTTTTATTTTTTCAAGAACTTTTGTAATGGCAATATGCCTTAGTCAATAAATGACAATTGTATTAAATCTTTCTTATGTGGCAGACCCAATAAAATGTGATGTCTAGGAAAGTCACTGAGATTATTGGTACTTAAGAGAGCCTCGCTCCACCAACATCTCTCTACTTTCCTAGTCATATTTGATTAGAGTTACCAAACGGATAGAGTGACTACAATGTATCTTAGATTGATTTTATTTTGGATTAGATTTTGGAAACTTTGATGTAATCATTGGCTATTAATAAAGTGTCGATTCTTTTACTTAATGTCTTGGACATACCTTAATTCGAACTTTATTTGAACGATATAAGAACCAATGATTTTTATGTGGAAACACATTGTGAGAATGGACAGAGTTCCTTTGCATCACCTCTAATGACTACGGACATAAACGAGTATTAGAGAAACTTATGTGTCGCTCTAGTGGGTTGTATGCAACCACTATTTGAGTTATTGAATCCAACCATGTCATGAGAGATGATTTATGGGATTCTGACACATATAGGCTTTGGCATGACTATTTGGGACATCCAGGTCGTGACATGATGATCCATGTATTAAAGACTTCACACGGACATCCATTTTGCATAACGAAAAGAAGTAAGGACCAAGAATTGGTTAGATGAGCTGTACATGCGCCTCACGGCGCCATGATTGTGCAAGACTGGCCACACATGGCCAGCACCTCCTACCCCCAGCAGCCAATACATGGCATTGACACCATGTATGGAGACTTGGCTCCTCTCTCTACTTCTCAAAGTAAATTGTGACATTCTGGCTCAACCAAAACCTTCATTGGTTGATTATAAGGCCCATGTTTCGTTCTGTAAAGCCTGTTATTTAGGATTGAGACCATCCTATGCAAAGGAGATTATGGAAATAATTCCATTCTCACAAAGAATCTAAGGCCCCGTTTGGATTTGAGGATTCTGGAGTGTGGATTTGGATTTGGACTCCTCAAATCCAAATTTATCCGTTTGGCAATTCTTTTTCAGTGGTATTTGGATTTCAAATCATCTTGCTCAAATCCATACCCCAATTTAATTAAGAATTTGAAATTACTACTAAAGGGTAGTTATTTGAAATCACTTCTGTCTTTATCTAATCCTCTCTCTCTCTCTCTCTCTTCTCCATCTCTGTTCACCACGACGCTCTCTCTCTCTCTCTCTCCCCCCTCCATCTCTGTTCAGTGTTCACCACTCTCTTCTCCGTCTCTATTTCACAACGACGCCGGTGCAGCGGTGCACTCTCTGAAGGAGAAGGAAGGTTCATCCACGATGGCAAACCGGAAAGAGTCGTGGCGGTAGATCCGACCGACCTGAGCGCCGAACCGAGAAAGAGAATCTGGTCGAAATCAACGGCACCGATTAGAATCTGGGTAACTTCTTCCCATGAAATCCTTATGGGGAAAATTGCAATCCAAACAATAATATTTGAAATCAATAAATTATGAATCCTTGAGATTTTAAATCTGAAAATTTTAAATCTAAATCCAAATCCAAATTCAGTTTCCAAACGGGGCCTAAGGGAATTCTGTAGATTTGATCAACCAACTTGCGGACCGTATAGATGTTTTATGGTCTTGGTTGATAAGCAAACACGCTGGTCACGTGTTGTGTCATTATCCACTCATAATGCTGCTTATACTACACTCCTAGCACATAACATATGGCTATGAGCTCACTACCCAGATCATCACATTCAGTCAATTTGACTTGATAATGCTAGAGAGTTTACATCGAAAATTTTCGATGACTATTTCATATCATTGGGTATTGATATCAAGTATCATATTCTCATATACACACCCAATTGGTCTGGCGGAACAGCCACCATTAAAAGACTACGATGGTAGCCCAGACTTTGGTAATGCGCACCAATATTTCCACTTGGGTTATGCAATATCGCATGCAGCTATGCTCATTCGTCTACGACTCATAGCATCCACTCAACTTTTATTTGCGTTACACCTAGTGACTGGATTCGAGTCTAAATATCTCGTACTTATGCATATTTGAGTGCGCGGTTTATGTGCCAATTGTGCCGCCATAGCGCATCAACATGTGTCATTGCAATGAATGCATATATATATATATATATATATATATTTGTGTTGGCCATATGCCTCCAACTATAAGTCCGCTACGTAAAACCCTTGACAGGCGATCTCTATTTCGCTAGATTTGTGAACTGTCATTTTGATGAGACAGTCTTCCCTTCGTTAGGGGGAGATTAAAACGTCAATTTTCAACAGGAACGACAGGAATTGTCGTGGTCTGTCCCCATTATGTCTCATCTTAATCCCCTAATAGTGACGAGATCACATATACCTGCTGCAAACATGCCTGCAAGGATTGATGTCCCCACAAGAGGACATGGTGCCACCCAGAAGATGGGTACGGCAACACCACCATGGATAGTGGTATGGTGACGCCACAAAGGTGGCATAATGGTGTCATAGGCCATGGGTTCCGCTAGAGAGAGTAGGAGACCCATAGGTTCGATGGATTCTCGCCCTAAGAAGAGAGCGAGTTTGGCATAACTTGATCCATTGATAATTGATACTCAAAATCTGTCTCATGAGAATATTTTGGATTGTGGTTATGTCCAAGAGACATCGTTGGGGGACGCCTCAATGTTAGAACCAATTCCTGAGAATATAGAGATCTCTACGAACTACACTAGTGTACATGAGGACGTGGAATTATTGAGACCAACACTACTAGAATTATGGCCCCAGACATCGGCCAAAAACCGATGAGAAACAAAAACCCGACCGATGTCTTTGTGGGTGATGAGAAAGATCCGGAAAATGCAGACATCGATTTTTAGCCGATATCTAGTATTCATGTAGACATCGGTTCTTAATTATAAATCGATGTAAATAGGTTTAAATGATAACAAACTTATATGTTTTACTATTGTTAAACCCACATTTTATTGTATTTAATGCTTAAAGAAATATAGATTACACAACACAAGTTTGCGTTTTAACATCGTTATTGATTTAAGAACCGATGACTGATACTGTTACAGACATCGGTTCCCATTTTGGAACTGATGTCTGGTACTCAGTAACATATCGTTTTCGACAAAAAATCGATGTCTGTATATTTTAGTAACATTGGTTTCTATTTTGGAACTGATGTCTGGTACTCAGTAACATATTGTTTTCGACAAAAAATCGATGTCTGTATATTTTAGTAACATCGATTTCCATTTTGGAACTGATGTCTGGTACTCAGTAACATATCGTTTTCGACAAAAAATCGATGTCTGTATATTTCAGTAACATTGATTTTCATTTTGGAACTGATGTATCTATATTACTAGACATCAGTTTTTATGGTTAAAACTAATTTCAACTTTATATCTAGACATCATACTAGAAAGTACGTCCGTTCGATGCTGCGGGTTTAGGTGATAAGAGTAGTAATCACAATCTTATAATGTTTGGGGAATATGCTATCGTTTTACATATCATAAAAGCTGGTTCACAAACTTTTTCACTAACTCTTACAAACTCTCTCTAATTCTTCCATTATCAATTCTATACATTCCTCCATTTCTGCCTTACAGATCACCAGCCTCTTCCACATTGTAAGTTGAATTAGATGCAAGAGAATACTTCTGTGTTGCTGAAAATTACAGCATATGACCAACCTATATATAATCTCCTCCATTTTGGCTACAAGGGACGAATATATATGCCACAGCCAACAATTCCATAGTCAAAGCTTTGTTTTCTTTTCTTCTTTTACGTTTGCTCTTCTCTTCGTGAAAAGTATCTACATAACTGCAAAATTCAAAAATCAATGATCAATTCATGACAAAACAAACATAACAAAAATCAATCACTGTATATCACTAAAAATACAATCTTCCAATTACAAAATAAAACTCAATTCCCGATTTCAGAAACCCAGATAGTTAAGGTAAACCTTCACCTATTTGAAAGTCAATCTTTAATCACAGATTAAAAAGACCGATCCAATTGTTTTAAGATTAGCATCACATGATCAGTCAATGAGATCATCCAACTCTATATAGCATCCTATCCTTTCCTAGGTTTATCCATTTGAACATTTTCACACCAAGTCAAATTTGAAAATTAATCCTTAAGCTGCCAAAAAACACAACCAAGAGATCATCATTTAGTCATCACATTGTTACATAGCCATTTGTAGACTTTGAACAAAACTGCACAATATCTCTAAACATTAACAAATAATGTCCAAGAACAGCCAAATAACTTCTATTTATTTCGTTAATTAGATTTCCATACAGCCATCCAATCGTATCAAATTATTTTGTTTAATGAAAGTTAATGAGATCTTTCTTTCCAAATCCGTAATTTTCTTTGAAATTTCTAATACTCTGTTTCTAGCGCTCACGTATATACAGTATATATTCAAACTGACCAACCAGAAAGAAAAAAAGAACATAAAAGGAATTGAAAATTTTTAAACCAAAAAAAAAAAAGAAACTGAAATCTCTATCTTCTTATTTTTTCAATCAACCATGAAAATCGCAAAGTGCAGGACAAACAAAGTACTCAAAAGATCACAATCTGTATCAGTCAAAAGGCAAAGTCCAGAACATGATCCTAAACTCAAAACTATAACCAAAAAGCCTTATCGTATCCCAGGAATGCTTGTCAAAGTAGCCATGTACATTATTGCAAAACTTCCTATTTAAACAACACATAGCATGAAAAGATAGAACATTTCCAATTTCACAACTTCATGACCCAAATTTTTTTACCCTTTCTTCAAGAACAGAATCAGAAATATCAACCTTAAAAAACAGGGACTCACCCATATTAAAAACACCAATGAAGTTTCCTCCAACTGTTTCCTACAACCGCAACAGTTGCAAAAGAGATACAAAACAGATACATAACTAAAGATATAAGCTTCAAAATCTACGGTATGGGTTCCAAAACCAATACATCAAACAATTCAATGCTTTACCAAAACAGATACAAGTCTACCAATGCAACTCAATTTCAAATTTTCAAGTCCATAGTCAAAACCGAAAGGCAAAAAGTGACTGATGCAATTCGATCCCAGAAATCCAGAAGGACAAAACAGGTCACATATCCAATTTTCATTTCATATCAGTCATATGTATAGCGTATAGCAAAAGAAACAGATGTGATTCAAACCCAGAAATCAAAGCAAGAAAGATGGCAGCAACTTACCAAGCTTGAAGTTTCCGAAATCGAGTCGAAAACTGAAATTGAAGCTGCTTCACCTAGTAGAGTTCGAGCCAAACCCAGACTTGAAGATTGAAAATTGAATACCAGAAGCAGAAATTAAGAGGAAGCCATAAATCGTTTAAAGAGTGAAGACCCAGAAGCAGAAATTAAGAGAAACAGAAACCCAGACTCACCGCGCACCGTCAGTCCATCACGGCATCACCGTCGAAAAAAGAAAAGGCATCATACGGCCATGCCGGAGAGAGACACAGAGAGAGAGAGAGAGAGAGGCGAGCTTTAGAACCATGCTGGCACTTGGTGCTCGAAGTCGCACCAATCGAGGAGGATAAACTCCTTGGAGGCAGGTTGAACCAGTGGGGGTTCGGATCTCGGAGCAACGACGTGGTGGCTTTGGAATAGAAGCACCGGCAGAGGTGATGGCGCCGGTAAGGGGACGGAGGCAGTAGTTCAATAAGGGAGAGACAGTAGCCGTGGAAAGAGAGCATGAGAGGGAGGAGAGCGCTAGGGTTTCAGAGAAGAGCAAGAGAGAAAGAGCTGAATGCAGAGAACGAGCTCAGGTTAGAGAATGAGCTCAGGTCGGGGACGCGAAGGAGGCAGTTAGAGACTTAGAGTGAGAGTCTATCGATTAGGGTTCAAAAGTTTTTAGATAAAGTGACAAAGTGTTGGGGGGAATTAAAATTTTAGACCCCGCGTTTCTCAAACTTTTAAACTTAGTCCCTCAGCATTTGTGTAAATTTTTCGTACGAAACTTTTCTCATCGGTTTCTTTGGATGTCCATAATAACAATAGAAATCGGTTTCTTCACAAACTAATATTAACATGATTTTTAACATCAGGTGCAATCCTAACCGATTTAATAGTGGTGATGTCTAATGACATTATTCTAGTAGTGCAATGACATCGAACCTTACTCCGTTGAAGAATCCAACGTAGAGAAAATTGGCCTAAATGGAAAGATGCGATCCAGGTTGAATTGGATTCACTAACGAAGAGGAAGGATTTCGGGCCTGAGATGCAAACACCTCTTAACATAAAACCTATTGACATTAATAGGTCTTCGTTAGATAGCGTGATGAGAAAAAGAGATGGTAATCTCGCCTTATGGCGCAAGGTTTCTCACAACGCCCTGGAATCGACTACGAGAAGACATATTCTCTCGTAATGGATGTCATTGCACTCCACTACCTTGTTAGTTTGGTAGTTTCCAAATAACTGAACATGCAACTTACAAATGTAGTCACTACTTATCTCTATGGGGATCTAGATATGCTATATAATGAAGGTTCTTGTGTACTTCATTTACCCAAATCAAGTGGCTCTTGACCACGGAGCGCGTTTGCAATGAGGGTGAAACGCTCACTAAAGTGACTACTTGATTGGGAAGGGATATGATGAACTATGCCCCTGCGTTTTCATGACAAGTTCTGGATTTGCAATTGTCACGGTTCATGTTGATAAACATAATTGGAACCCTTGAGAATTAAGGGAAACCGCTGAACACCGGAAATCCGAGTTTGAGATGAATGCCCTTGGGAGAACATGGTTTTGTCTAGATTTAGAACTTGTATACCATGTCAATAAATGCTTTGCATTTTGATAAAGTCAAAGATGCACTCCCATGGTCGTCCGTAGTCTTGACCCTAAAAGGGATCCGTTCGTCCTAGGGATGATAACGAAGACGTGTTAATAGTGGAAGTACTTACTTATGTACAATAGGCGCATTATTGTACTTAGCACAATACAAGACCGGACACCTAAATTATTATGAACTTGTTGGTTAGACATAGACCCGCGCCAACGCAACGCCATTAGATTAGTATAAAGACAATCTTTCGATATTTGAGAGGTACGATTGATATGGGCTTGTTCTATCCCTACAGAGAAAAGAGATGACGGAAGTGTGGGATCGGACCCCACAAGGCAAAATGCCACCTTCCGTGCTCCTCCTCCCCTCCATCAAAATGACAACAAGCATTTCTAAATATTGAAGTGAACCAAATCCGATCAGAGGATAATGTAGCGGACTTATTTACTAAGTCGTTACTAAAATCCACCTTCGAGGAACACGTGAAGAGCATCGGATTGAGAAAGTTATCCGACACTCCCATGATTGTAGCAATCAGGGGAGGATATTGACATCAGGGGGAGGCATGATGTCTACATGTTCGATCTCGAAGAGTGAAGGACGTGTTGTGCTCTTTTTGTCCTTCGACCAGGGTTATTTTTGTCCCACAGGGTTTTTGTTACCTGGCAAGGTTTTTAACTAGGCAACAATCAAAGTGTCATCACCAAGTTTGAGCAGCACAAGGGGGAGTGTTGAAGGATATCGACATAATGTGTGCCTCTACAAACTAGGGTTTAGAGTTGTAATAGGAATGTGTTCTAGGTATTCAATTGTAATCAGATTCTATTACCTTTTGGATACCTTGTAACTCCATATTTAAAGGGCTCCTATTATCAATAATAAACACAATTCCATTCTCTAACAACAACTCATGGTTATCGTTTTGTTTTTGTGTTCACTTTGTAAGGGTTAGCTATCTATTTATAGTGCCCTGGTCTCGTGTTCCACATTAATCGACTACCGTTTCAAGTCTTTCAAGAATCTGCTTTTCTTTTTCACTTCTCTTTTCAAAAGTAATTTGTCCTTGTGTTTGAACTAATTGCTGTTAGAAGTCTTCAAATGAGCGTGTGGGGTTTTCTGTTGATCCACATGAGAAGTCTGCTGACGCGTAACGTGCACTTAGTTTTCTGTTGGTTTCATAGCTCATGTACTTTCAACTACTGAAACTTGGCTTGCAAAAACTGGGTTTGAACGCGTATGTTACCTTCTTAAAACTGGAGGCTTACTTTGTTAAGAAGAAATTGAAGACTATTTACTAGCTATACTACTGTCTTTTTCAGGCAGAAATAAGAGAGGGGATCTCCTAGTTGCAGCTGGCACTTGATTCTGCTCCTTCCCTTTTATCGACGCATTGCTTTGAGAGAGCCAGAGAGATGAGCCTTGTTTCGGCAAACCCAGAATTGTTTTAGTGAAGCGAGGGTTTCTTTTGTTTTATTCTATATATGATCTTGGCAGACTCTTCAAGCAAAGATCAGGATTGTCATTGGCCCCATTTGACGAATTTATGTGTGGATTGTTATTTATCGTTTCCATTGAATTCTGATGAAATGGGAAAGGTTAGGTCCCAAACACTTAATCAAGGGGCAACTGGAACTTTCAAACAAATCCCATGCTAACATATTAGCCTAAGAATATATACAACACTACACAAAAAATGCAAACAGTAAAATAAGTAAAATGCACTAGGAAACCTTGAACTGTTTACAAATATACACACCAACGGGAAGAGCTTTACAATCCAAGAGTTATTTATTCCATTTCTGCTTGATGAAAAAAATACATTTTACAGAAATGGAGAAACAAAACTCAAAACCTGCGACTTGCATCGACTGAGAAGCCAAGAAGAAACAAAACTGGATACATTGTTTTCTTTTTTTGGATACTTGGTGGATCAATCTCGCTGAATATAATAACGCAGAGTAAACCCCAAATATACCACAGGATGAACCTCCCCGTCCTCAGCTAAATATAGTTGTAAATACAGTTGATAAAGAAACCTTGGCCAAATATACACCTTCATCTTCCCATGACTGATGGACTTGAACTAGAAGACTATTTCTTGATAGGGATTATAGTGCCTCTTATTGAATTCCAATACACTACCATATGTGCGATCAGCAACCCCAATAAATAAAGCTTCAGAGTCGGGGCTGAAGGATATTCCGGCAATCTCACCAAACAGATCAATCTGTTGTTCCTTTGCATATCCGGACTGGGTATCAATGATGTGAACAAAGTCTGCTGGCTCAGCCATGGCCATAAAACGACCATCAGAGGTGAATTTTATAGCCCTTACTGCTCCCATTCTTCCCTTCAACACGACTAGGGACTCTGACAGGTTCCTTACGTCCCATAACCTGCAAGTAGTGTCTTGGTTCCCAGTAGCTAAGATTCGCGCATCCGGGTGCCAAGCTGAGGAAAAGCAATAGTCTAAGTGCCCTTTCAGGCCCCCGACAGCCTATATAAAGTAGGAAATATATCAGAAATCTGCACATTGTCTGCATAAAACAAATTATATAGGCAGAGAATATTATGCGACTTACTTTTCCAGACTGAGCATCAGCTATCAAACAGTCTGCACTATCACCAAGCACTGCGAGCAGCTTACCATCAGGACTAACAGAAGTGTTCTGCCAATATATAACGAAGCCAACATTGAGCGAAAGGGTAAAGAATAACCTTGTTTTGCCAATATATAACGAAGCCAACATTGAGCGAAAGGGTAAAGAATAACCTTACTTCAGAATAAAATAAAATAAAATTTAAAAAAAAAAGGTTTCTATATATAGGGCACTCACATTTACAGACCACTCCAAGGAGAAGCGGTTGACGCATGCGAACTTTTCAACGTCAAAAACTTTGATGTGGCCCATAACATCAAGCTTTGATGTGGCCCATAACAAATTCCTTAGCTGTACAAGAAGAAAGAAACCAAGTTGAGGGACATATTGGTAAAACGTGTCAAAAACCAAAAAAGCAAACAAAAGCATTTCAGTCATTCAGTGACCATATCTTATGCAAGTGTACATCTCTCAGCTAACAGAACTAACAATATAATGCACTTTGAAGCAACAATATTTAGGCCATTCAAGATGGCACATTATCTATTTGCATTCTATTCCATTACTAAAAAAGCTTGTACCGAGTAATGTTTAATGCTCAGCTAAAACAAGATATGTGGGCCATTTTTCCTGTGTCGATGCATACCCCAGAACCCACAGCGAGAAAATACTAGCAAATGAAAGAGAAATGCCATTTTACTAAGCACCACAAGACTGAAGTGAAAAAACTAAGCACCCTAACTCCTAAACCTAGAGATCAGTAGACCACAAGAATCCCAACCAAAAAAAAAAAAATCAATTAAATGTTACTCCAAAGTTCGGAAGCTTCATATATAGTTGACGAAAAACTTAAACTTGAATGGAAAGGGGAGAGTAAGACTCAATTCTATTGCCTGGAAGTGATAAAAATAATTTATGCATGGGAATTTTGGTGGCTGTACAGAAATACATTTGATCAGACATGCAAGTCTGCAACACTGCAGATTTCTAAATTAGAGGGTCTATAAACTTGGGGCTTGTAATGAAAACTTCATCCGATCAAGGTATGTGCCTCTAACCGCGAAGGGCAATTATGCAAAGCCACAGTTAATAACTCCAAAAGAAGATTTACCCAAAATTTCATAGGCACACCATTACAATTAAAAAAAGGAAATTACAAAAAATAAAAAATAATTGTACAACAGTACTAGCAGATAGTATGTGATCAAGCCAACATAAACTCAGAATGAAAATAAACC
>BDJD01003909.1:3110-38219 GCA_002564525.1 Rosa multiflora
TTCAAAAACTATACCATTTACAAGATTACCAACCATTTTACAATTCCGACAACATTTGTGTTGTGAACATGGTAAAATTAAAATTAGACCAAAAGATATGTAAAAACTCAGTATTGTAAGGAGCTTCTCCACTTGATAATCACGGTTCTAAATTTGATAAAAGTTGTCCAAATATGATATTTACATCTTTGACCACTCAATTACAAGAACCACAACAACTGTTGTCATAAGTCGTAATTGTAGTTTAACTATGTGTAATTTATTATTTTGACAATACTTGTTACATGATTTTTAACAATGTTACATATAAAAAAAGAGTGTGTTGTGTTAATATGGTAAATTTTATTTTTAAAAATGACACATGTCGATATTTAATTGGGTAACCTGTTGACTAGTTCAGTAGGTTTCCACTATATTAATTTACTAAAAGTAAAAAAAATAAATAAATAAAGGTATGACATACATCAAGGTACCCAAGACGACCCCATAACATATCTTGTAATTTAGACTAAATTTCATTATATTGATGATGCTGTAAAAAAAATAAAGGTATGACATACATCAGGGTACCCAAGACGACCCCGTATCTGTATATCTTTAACAACGATACGAAAAGAGAGAATTCTTACACGGCTTCACAGCAGACGGTGACTGTTGGTTGACAGAGGGGGATGGTGTTGTTGCCTTTCTTTTATCTGCTCTCCTCTTCACGATACGACAGAGTTCTTCATACGTGAAATACATAGTCATTCCGACGCCTCCACCGAAATCATTGCGTCTCTGCAGAAAGAGCTTAAGGATTTTAGCGTTCGCCGCTATCTCTATCTCTAGCTTCCATCGGTGGCTCTTCTTTTATACTTGCCCTACGGGGCCTCGCTTCTGAGCAGAAGCTGAAGCCCCGCCCAATTACTTTGGAACCGATTACTATATAGGAGTAATCAGATCAAGAACAGATCAAGCTTCCTGTAACTTTGTGACATATGTTTTTCTTACAGCCGGCCATGTTTCTTCTGAGACATCGTGGAAAGTCCACACTGCTTCAAGAATATTCATGGGATAAGGAAAGGATACCAATCATACCATAATACCATTAGAGTAGTCTTATTGGTTAAACTCAAGGATGGATGGAATTTCTTATGCATTGTCCTTCCTCTTCTTGAAAATAATCAAAATATAAAGTCCATTTCGCGTGTAATCTAATTTGTTACACACTTACATATCTGCAAGTTTGTAGATACTATTTATTCTGCTGTACTCTATCTCTTGTTAAATGTCGAGTTACTGGAGTACACCGCCAAGCAGTGGACGATTAGTTGCCATTTTTGTAGGATTCGGTGTGTTTTCCTTTTCTTATTTTTCTTCTTGGTTTATTAGTTACTGGTTAGTTATACTTGAAAATAACTTTTAGGAGGCTAATGGGTTTTCATTGTTTTCTTGTATTTTGCAGTAGTCGTTTTTGTGAAGATCACATTATTGGTTGCAGTATGCAGGAAAAGGAATCAGAGTAGGATTTCTGATAAACCAAGTTTTCTCACTCTCACAATGGACAAATTTCTGAATGACATGGAAAGGAGAAAGCCCATCAGATTTACTTCTCAACAACTTCGGATTGCAACTGATAACTTCACCAACTTGCTCGGATCAGGAGGGTTTGGTGCAGTTTATAAAGGAATATTTAGTAATGGAACCCTCGTGGCAGTGAAGGTTCTAAATGGTACCTCTGATCAATGTTTTAAAAGGCTGAGGCGTAGCCGGGAGAGCCTTAGCAAGGCGCTTGCCTTGAGGTGTAATTAGCTGTATTTATGTATAGAACTAGTCTTATGCATAGAACATGTATTGTAACAAAAAAATATTATAAATTGTCATCCATTCATAATAATCAAGTACTAAAACCATATGATTCAACAAAATCAGCAAACATAAAATAAATCCGAAGATTTATAGTTGAAAGACCAAACAACAAGAACAATTATTGAAATGAACTTCATCCTTGGAGATCAATTAGAAGATCACTATCCAAATTATCATCACCCTATCAAAAGGAATCATTGACAATAAGGTCTCCAGAAACAGAAACAGAAACATTAGGACTCCAGTCCCGAGTCAAGTCTTTCTAAGCAATTACAAGAAATAGAGAAATACCTGTTGATGTCATAATTTGGTTCGACAAAAACTTTTGACTTTTCAACCCATTCCACGTGGCACGCGTTGAAATGTCAAAGAGTCCACGTAGGACTCTGACCTTTCAACACACTTAAACCTTTCATCGAGAAAGCAAAGATAACTCTAAGATGGAAATAATCATGACTAGTGAGATGCCACACTTGGGTACTCCAAGTCTTCAACCTTGGATCTCCACCTCTTAAGTCTTGGACGGTCACCATGTAATTGACTCACCATCTTAGATGGCAAGGCAAAAACATATCATGACCTCACTACCAGAGAGGCATAATCCAAAGGAATCAAGAGCCTCAACCCCCAAGACTAAGAGTTCGACCCCCAAGCTTAGAAGCCACGACCTCTAAGGCTAAGGCTTCGTCTACCAGGATCACTCTTAGACAAAGTGATTGCAACGGAGACACAGTTAGCGGAAATCAAGGGCCAACTCTTACCTATTAGGCCAGGTGTCACGCTCTGATGATAGGTATGGTCAGAGGGCATGGTCCAAAAGTGCCGTGAGAGGAAGAGACCATATAGTTGTGACATATGTCACCAACTCTGTCAGATGGAGTGTCAGGAAGCAGAAATCATGGGGCTGACACCCTGATTTTCTGGAAGAACCCATGCCTTCCCTCACGATCTCAGCCATCCCTCTCCTATAAATACCACTCTTTCACAAGCAAAAAGGAGGAACTCTCTCTTCTCTCCGTAAGCTATGCCAAAATGCAAAGTCCTTTCCATAGAGCTCCGCCAACTCGAGGTGATGGAAGCCCAGCATCAGGTGAAGGAAGTCCGAGACGAAACTACCAGTTTCACCAAACAAGGTAGCTTGGAGGCCCAACATCAGGTGAAGGAAGTCTGAGATGAGACTATCAGTTTCACCTAACAAGGAGCTTGGTGGCCCAGCATCAGGTGAAGGAAGTCCGAGACGAGACTACCAGTTTCACCAAACAAGGTAGCTTGGAGGCCCAACATCAGGTGAAGGAAGTCCGAGACGAGACTATCAGTTTCACCCAACAAGGAGCTTAGAGGCCCAGCATCAGGTGAAGGAAGTCCGAGATGAGACTACCAGTTTCACCAAACAAGGTAGCTTAGAGGCCCAACATCAGGTGAAGGAAGTCTAAGACGAGACTATGAGTTTCATCCAACAAGGAGCTTGGAGGCCCAGCATCAGGTGAAGGAAGTCCGAGACGAGACTATCAGTTTCGCCCAACAAGGAGCTTGGAGGCTCAGCATCAGGTGAAGGAAGTCCGAGACGAGACTATCAGTTTCACCCAACAAGGAGCTTGGAGGCCCAGCATCAAGTGAAGGAAGTCCGAGACGAGACTATCAGTTTCACCCAATAAGGAGCTTGGAGGCCCAGCATCAGGTCAAGAAAGTCCGAGACGAGACCATTAGTTTCACCCAACAAGGAGCTTGGAGGCCCAGCATTAGGTGAAGGAAGTCCGAGACGAGACTATCAGTTTCACCCAACAAGGAGCTTGGAGGCCCATCATCAGGTGAAGGAAGTCCGAGACGAGACTATCAGTTTCACCCAACAAGGAGCTTGGAGGCCCATCATCAGGTGAAGGAAGTCCGAGACTAGACTACCAGTTTCAGCAAACAAGGTCGCTTGGAGGCCCAACATCAGGTGAAGGAAGCCCGAGGCCATACCTTCAATCAGAAGAGGTGAACGACCAAGGCTAGGCACAGGACCACCAGGGCATACCTTCAGACACAAGTGGACAACTAGGGCTACTCACGTAGTCAAACTAATCGAAGGAAAAGATAGGCCCACTTGAAGAAAACAACCCCACCACTTTACACTTGGATTTCAACCAAACTTCCGTTGACTCGTTGATGCCGAAATTGGCACCAACAAATGGCGCCGTCTGTGGGAACCTTGAACGCTTGGCACGTGTTCAATGGTTTAGTTAAGAAGGAAGCGCGTAGTGTGCCGGAAAGACCTTCAATGTGTAGAGCCTTACCTACGACTACGAATGAAAGATGAAACAATGACAAATTGGGCAAGGGTGGACATCCACCTACTAGGAGGAGCACAAGGTCAAGTATACCATACTTGCAAGGAATAGTGGAGAATTCCGCCAACCCTTACCACTACAAACCTCGGCTTCCACCTTCTACACCAACTGGAGGCTGGACACTCAATGTTCATATCTACAAATCTTTGTCCACATGTCTCTATTTGATGAAAGATAGCCCACTCTTGAACATGATGTTGTCATATGTTTACTCCCCCAAGATACCACTGATGAGGAGACCAAGGTTGACCAACGTCGCAAAGACAAACACTTTGATGATTTGGCGAACATGAGGCAACCATCACCACCCAAGGCTGACGAACACAATTGATCCTCATATCACCCTTGCTAATCATTATTATCACTGGATGGTGACGAGCGGATTATCATCGTTGGAGCACCATCACTAGAATTCAAGCCGGGAACTGATGATCAGACAAAGTCTGTAGATTTGATGAATGGTGTAGTCAGGAGATTCACACAAAGATCACGCACGCTACCTGACACGAAGAATCTTTCTACTAGAAATCCAGCAACGGCCCTACCTTCAACATCCAGTCATTAGATGATAGCTCACAAGGACACGTAGGAACCTCCGATGCATAGTCAATGACGAGCAACTTCAATTCTGGTGACATTGTGCGACCACCACTCGATGAAGTAGCAGCCTTAGATCGAACTAGAGGCCTCGAACCTCCAACACCTCGCAGCCCAGGACACTGATGTAATAGGAGAGAGTTGTAAAAATTTTGGAGTCGCTAGGAAGAGCGAAAAAGTTACCGCCAAATGCCTGACGACAAGACTACTTGTCCATCAAAGACA
Organism: Rosa multiflora; assembly: GCA_002564525.1. Taxonomy (NCBI): domain Eukaryota; kingdom Viridiplantae; phylum Streptophyta; class Magnoliopsida; order Rosales; family Rosaceae; genus Rosa; species Rosa multiflora. Next base: position 8,114 of record BDJD01003909.1, read on the forward strand.
AAGGACTCAAATCCTCTCATACTAGAAGTCATTCACCGTTGTTGTCATAAGAAGTATCGAGATGCATGATAGGTGACGTCTCGCTATCCACAATCCACTACTCTGATTGACGTTGGTATTCAACAAGCTTGGAGCTCCATCACCAATTGCCACCATGATACGAAGGTGGGAGAGACTTTAGCTCACAATTGTAACATGTAGTTAAAGGATGCACATGACCAATGCTTCATCAATGCTGATATGCTTGAACCACGATGCTCGCATGCCACGGAGATTCAATTGACTCTTAAGAACAAACGTGATTTGGCCTTACCATCCACCTTCATTGGCATCTCAGCATCCACCGACTGATCATGTTTCAATGCTCGGATAATCTTGAAATTTGGAGTTGCTGGAGTACCGCCGCATGAGTCGAATTCATAGACGGGTTTATGAGTCTTGCATGTACGGCGACAATACCCATCACCAATATGGTGAAAAATTGGTGGCTAGGAGAGCCAACCCTAGAAGAAGGAAGAGCTTTCAACCCACTATCTTATTGTCCTTAGACCTGTACTCCCATCGAAAAGGTCTCGACATGCCACTACTCAACCCTTTTGTTGCCAAAGGCCTGCATCCAGAAAATGCCCACATGGAGACACTGTTTGAAACAAATCACACTCAAAGGAGCTAGCCACACCTCAAACGGTACACCTTACTCTAAATTACTTATTTGTCTTATCATAAAGTATGATCACATGCACCATTATATCCTCTTTAAAGATTTCCTTGGTCTGCCAAGAGTGATGAATCTTCAAACACCAATAGGAATATGTTAGCCCTGGAGAGTCGGGGGCTTAATTCTATTATGTATTGATTTTTACATCTTATATGGCGTTCTATGTATCTACTATATGTGTCTCTATACTATTTGCATGCTATAAATCATGTTGAGATCGAAATTTGCACAAATGAATTAGCTTGAAAATATATCCATCTATTCAACAATTCGGCAAAGACCCCCGTGCTAAGCATATGACTAATTAACTCTGGTTACATCAGCTCATTACTGATCAACCTGTGTCAATGCCCATATGCGGACCAAGTGGGGTACCAACTCCACAAATCTATCTATATATAAACTCCTAGAAGTTTATTGGAACACAAAGGTATAGCTTTCTCAATAGAAGTCCATCTAGCTAAGTTAAATATAGTAGTAGTTTGTATAATAGACATCCTTAGTATTCCAACACCCCAAGGATTTGAGCCACCAGATGAAAGAGCCTCGCTAGCCGAGGCCAATTCACAGAGTGCCTTCAAGGTCTAACCCACTTGAGCCACCGATGAAAAAGTCTCGCTAGCCGAGACCAATTCAAAGAGTGCCCTCAAGGTCCAGCTCACTTGAGTCACAAGTGAGCAAGTCTTAACAACTGAGACTAACACACATAGTGCACTCGAGGTCCAACTCACTTGAGTCGCCAGGTGAGAGAGTCTTAATGGCCGAAACTCGCAACGAACACTTGAGGTTGGTTGACTCTCAACCACCACGACCGCCAATTGTGAGACTTTTCTGAATAATAGTTAGAGATCTTACACTCCCTTATAAATTATGCTAATAGTTTAGTTATGGAAAAAGTAGGGACAATGCACTTATGTGCTAAATTAGAGCCAATAGTTAAAGCTCAAAGGAAAACAAAAGGAAGTCATTTAACCTATGCTCACCTTGTCAAGGATGATACGCTTCTCTCTATTGGAGATCAATCACAATGAGTTCAGTCTCCTACCATGGACCTTCCACATTCAAGGTTATCATAAGCCCTAGTCGAGGATGTCGTCTTCATCCACATAGGACCACCGTAGTTCAACCTTCAAACTACCATAGTGATGGCCTATCACATATAGAAACTCACCCCCACACAACGAGGTTAACTTTTTTTTAAAAAAATCCACTCTTGGTCTTTCACTAAGAACCACCTACTCAAGCCTAGATTCACCAAATTCTCCCTCATATTGAGTTCCCTACCCAACATAAGCCTTGCTTGGCCAGTGAACTGCGGGCTTGTTGATGTCATAATTTGGTTCGCAAAAACTTTTGACTTTTCAACCCATTCCATGTGGTATGCGTTGAAATGTCAAAGAGTCCACGTAGGACTTTGACCTTTCAACGCACTTAAACCTTTTATCGAGAAAGAAAAGATAACTCTAAGATGGAAATAATCATGACTAGTGAGATGCCTCACTTTGGTACTCCAAGTCTTCAACCTTGGATCTCCTCCTCTTAAGTCTTGGACGGTCACCATGTAATTGACTCACCATCTTGGATGGCAAGGCAAAAAGATATCATGACCTCACTACCAGAGAGGCATAATCCAAAGGAATCAAGAGCCTCAACCCCCAAGACTAAGAGTTCGACCCCCAAGCTTAGAAGCCACGACCTCTAAGGCTAAGGCTTCGACTACCAGGATCACTCTTAGACAAAGTGATTGCAAAGGAGACATAGTTAGCGAAAATCAAGGGCCAACTCTTACCTATTAGGCCAGGTGTCACGCTCTGATGATAGGTATGGTCAGAGGGCATGGTCCAAAAGTGACGTGAGAGGAAGAGACCATATAGTTGTGACATATGTCACCAACTCTGTCAGATGGAGTGTCAGGAAGCATAAATCATGGGGCTGACACCCTGATTTTTGGGAAAAACCCATGCCTTCCCTCACCATCTCATCCATTCCTCTCCTATAAATACCACTCTTTCATAAGCAGAAAGGAGGAACTCTCTCTTCTATCTGAAAGCTATGCCAAAATGCATAGTCCTTTCCATAGAACTTCTCCAACTCGAGGTGGTGGAAGCCCAGCATCAGGTGAAGGAAGTCCGAGACGAGACTACCATTTTCACCAAACAAGGTAGCTTGGAGGCCCAGCATCAGGTGAAGGAAGTCCGAGACGAGACTATCAGTTTCACCCAACAAGGAGCTTGGAGGCCCAACATTAAGTGAAGGAAGTCTGAGACGAGACTACCAGTTTCACCAAATAAGGTAGCTTGGAGGTCCAACATCAGGTGAAGGAAGTCCGAGACGAGACTATCAGTTTCACCCAACAAGGAGCTTGGAAGCCCAACATCAGGTGAAGGAAGTCCGAGACGAGACTATCAGTTTCACCCAACAAGGAGCTTGGAAGCCCAACATCAGGTGAAGGAAGTCCGAGACGAGACTATCAGTTTCACCCAACAAGGAGCTTGGAGACCCAACATCAGGTGAAGGAAGTCCGAGACGAGACTACCAGTTTCACCAAACAAGGTAGCTTGGAGGCCCAACATCAGGTAAAGGAAGTCCGACACGAGACTATCAGTTTCACCCAACAAGGAGCTTAGAGGCCCAGCATCAGGTGAAGGAAGTCCGAGACGAGACTACCCGTTTCACCAAACAAGGTAGCTTGGAGGCCCAACATCAGGTAAAGGAAGCCCGGGGCCATACCTTCAGTCACAAGAGGTGAACGACCAAGACTAGGCATAGGACCAGCAAAGCATACCTTCAGTCACAAGTGGACGACCAGGACTACTCACCAGGGCATACCATTTATATGTGTGTATATATATATATATTATAAGTCTCATAGTTATATATACATAATAGATATGTGTTGTGGATTTATATAAGACTTGATCGATCGATCATGCTAATTGAGAGGTTCTGCCCTAACCCAATATATTATTAGTTGCAGAACTAGATAGGAGATCAACTATGGTAAATCACGATTATGCTAATTGGGAGATTTAGCGCTAACTGGGATGCTAACTAGGAGATTCCGCTCTATTTAAATAAGAGATCATGTTAACTGGGAGATTCCGCCCTAAAACCCTAAACCTTAATAGTAAATCATGATTATGACTAAATTAACAATCATCAATTGTGCTGGAAACTTGTATAAGTGATCTACTCATGAAGACCTAAAATTGAATAGTGGAGATGTCGATATATGTAATCAAAAATTGGGTCTCACAAGAGATCTCTTAAAATGGCCAAAAAAAAATATCTGTTAGTGAAAGACTCCTACACACACACACACACACAATTCATTGTCGATCGATCATGTGTGCTTGTCCACACACACACTATACTATTACATAGTACTATTCATTATCGATCACATACATACTATATATATAGTACAACTGTCCCTCCACACATATATGCATTCGTATACAGTAGACATTGATTGATCATATACAATTATATAGAATAGCTAGACGAGAAAAAATAGAATACTAGTGAGTACTTTTTTTTTTTTTAAAGGCTAGCAAGTACATATTTATTTTATCAAGAATGTTATGAAATATTTTTCATTATTCGTTCGTTCTTATATTAGAATAAATATGTTGATCTACATAGTCCGACATACCAACACATATGCACTTATATAAGTTCCATGAAAATTGATTTTTAAAAAAAAAAAACAAAAAATCTGTTTAGTTCGACTAAATAATTAAAAAAATAAAACTTCTTTTGCTATGCACTTGTTTCTCAAACCCTAAAAGCTCATCTTTTTTCCTCCTCTCTCACTACGGCAATGAAGAATTGAAAAGTTGAGAAGCTTCTTGATTGATTGGGTGACGATTAAAGGTTTGTCCATCTCTCCTTTCTCTCTATTTTCCTAGTGAACTATATAAACCAACTGATATGTCTAAATTTATTTAATTATCTCAAGCTTTAGACTAAAATTACCCACTCCAGAATTGAAGAGGTCTTTGCTTATAAAAGAGACTTTAGAAAAGAGATCAACCTTAAAAACTCTCATCTTGTTGTTCGTTTTGATGGGAACTTCAATGATTATAGGAGATGGTATTCTCTTTGGGTGCACAGAACTCCTAATGGCCGGCCGTATAACAAGTACTGAAAATATTCCCAAGACCTAAGACTCTGTATAACAACTGAATGTCCCGTATGTAAGTCTTCAAGATGGCAGACACAATGTGGCAATGGCGATAAAAAGAAGCGAAAGATGATTCCTTGGAAGGTGTTGCAATATTTTCCTCTCACACCAAGACTTCAAAGGTTGTTTATGTCATCCAAGACAACATCAAATATGAAGTGGCATTCTGAAGAACGTGTGAAAGATGGTGAGTTCAGACATCCAGTGGACTTAGAGGCTTGGAAACATTTTGATCAAATTCATGAGTCATTCAGTCCGGACCCCTAAAATGTATGATTTGGATTGGCAACTGATGGGTTCAATCCTTATGGGAATATGAGTGCAAGCCATAGTACTTGGCCAGTTCTTTTATTTCCATACAACCTTCCTCCATGGATGTGCATGAAAGAGCCCTATATGTTCATGAGTTTACTTATACCAGGACCAAAGAGTCCTGGTAATGATATAGATGTGTATTTGAGGCCCTTGATTGATGAATTGCAAACATTATGGGAAACTGGTGTATAGACTTTTGATATATCCAGCAAGCAAAATTTTCAGATGAGAGCTGCTATCATGTGGACGATCAATGACTATCCTGCATATGCTAACCTATCAGGTTGGAGTACGAAAGGAAAATTAGCATGTCCATGTTGTGCGTCAAATACTGATCATCGCAGGTTAAAGAATGGCTCAAAAGAATGTTATATGGCTCATCGTCGATTTTTAGCAGCAGACCATCCATGGCGTAAGCAAAAAAGGGATTTTGACAATACAGAGGAGAAAAGGGTTGCACCTGAGAGACCTACTGGTGATGCTGTTATGAACGAGCTTGAAAAGTTGAGAAAAATAAGACATGGCAAGGCTGGGAAAAAACAAACTATATCTGGGTTTGGAAACTCTCATAATTGGAAAAAACATAGCATTTTTTTTCAATTGCCTTATTGGAAAACGCTTTTGCTGTGCCACAGTTTGGATGTAATGCATATTGAGAAAAATATTTTTGACAATATCATTGGTAAAATCATGGATATTGATGGTAAAACAAAGGATGGTTTAAATGCTCATCTTGATATGCAAGAAATGGGTATAAGGCCAAACTTACACCCTAGAGAAGAAGATGGAAAAGTAGTTTATAATGCAGCTCCTTATACATTATCATTTGAAGACATTAAAGCCTTATGTCAGTGGTTGTTGAAACTGAAAGTCCCAGATGGATACTCTTCCAATATATCTCGGCGTGTGATTGCATCAGGCCGTAGTATTTCTGGGTTGAAAACTCATGATTGTCATGTTTTTTTAGAGACATTGCTTCCGCTTGCGGCGCGAGAGTTATTGCCTAAAGATCCACGAGAGGCTATAATCGAGCTTTGTAACTTTTTTAAAGAGTTATGTGCTAAAGTATTGAGGGCAGAGGATTTGGAACTTCTTGAGAAAAGTGTTTTCATAACTCTTTGCAAGTTGGAAAAAGTATTCCCACCAGCATTTTTTGATATCATGGTTCATTTACCGATCCACTTGGCTTGGGAGGCAAAAATCGCTGGTCCAGTACAATATAGGTGGATGTATCCCATAGAAAGGTACTAAAGGTTTATCTATTAATTTTTTTTATTTTTTATTTTATTGATTTTCCACTCTAATGATAGTATTATGCATAGGTATTTACATAAGTTGAAAACTTATGTTCGTAATAAAGCTCATCCAGAAGGGTCTATTGCGGAAGGCTACTTGGCAGATGAATGTTTAATTTTTTGCTCACGCTATTTGAACCAAATTGAAACTAAATTTAATCGAGAAGAAAGAAACTATGATGGGGGTCAAGAGGTAACTGATTCATCTCGGTTATCTATTTTTTCAACACTTGATCAAGCTTTGGGGAAAGGAGTATTCAGAGATTTGAGCAACGAACTGCATAAGGTTGCCCACCATTTTGTGCTAACAAATTGTGAGGAGGCTCAACTCTTTGTGGAGTAAGTACATTACAGTAGCCCTAAATACTTCCAAAATATGTATAGTAACTATATATATATTAGTTTTAAAACCTCATTGCCTGTGAAGAAGCATAAGAACATTCTTTGCATGCAAAATGGTGATGATAATGTAGAGAAGTTGCATAAGAAGGATTTTGTCGATTGGTTTTCTGCGAGGGTAAGCATGATTTGATAACTACAACTAATATTTTTCCTAATTACATTATAACTCTTGTTTTCAATTGCTTGTAGATTGAGCAATTATATGATGATGGGAAAGTGAGTGCTCATATGATGTCTTTGCACTACCAGAAAAATGCTCTTTTACGGCCCACAAAGAGCGCCGTAAAAGACAAATTACGACACACAAAAAAGCGCCGTAAATGGCCATGCCGTAAAAGACAAAACTCTTTTACGGCGTGTTGCAAAAAAGCCGTAAAAGACCCCATCAGCGCGCCGTGAAAGACATAAAAGAGCGCCGTAAAAGGGTTTTAGAGATTCTTGATTTCGATTTTGAGATATAAAAGTGTGCGGTAAATGACAAAATAAGCGCGCCGTAAATGAAAAAATAAGTGCGCCATAATTGATATCAAAAGCATGCCGTGATTGATCTCAGAAGAGTGCCGTAAAAGACAAAAATGAGCGCCGTAAAAGAGTTTCACAAATTTTTTATTTCGATTTTGAAATAGGAAAGCACACTGTAATTGATTGACAAGCTCGTAGTGATTGATTAACAAGCACGCCGTAAATGTGGTGGTAGGATATATTTACAGCGTGTAATATTTGCACCGATTTTTTTTTGCCTGTAAATTTTTTTCTACCATTTCAAAATCTAAATAATCTATACAGTTTATTGAGATAAAAAGAGAGATAACAAACTGCAAGCATCACATTACAAAATGTAAATTAATATGCCAACAACAATTCAATACTGTATAAAAACAACTTCATTAAACCAACAATTTATCATCACCATGCTAAAATGTAAAACATTCTAGATTAACAGAGAGCATCTTAGATTAGAATTGTCTTTGTTAATTGCAAAAGATAAATCTATAGTGATCCATGTTGTGGACTTTTAAACACCTTCATATTATGTAATTGATGCCAACTTTTACCTGCATAACCACAACAAACACAAAGAGAGCAATGAAATCTAGTCTATCATATTTGTTTTTCATTCAAGGAAAACACATGCAGCCAAAGTTCTAATTTAGCAATTAATCTATCATAAGTAAATAGAAGTAATTACCTCCGAAATGCCTAATTCACTTTGATGTACTTGATAGGCCATGCAATCATACTTCCTGTGGATGCATAAAGTTTACTAAACTCACTTGTTGGGCAATACAAGGCTATATCATGAAAAACTTCATGCACCGATACTTTCCAACAATCATGGCCAAGAGGCACATGATGCACCTCAACTTGTGGATCTTTTGATATAATGCTAGCACTTGCAACAACTACTTCCTCTTTAGCAAACCAACTTAACAACTGCACTTGTTTCCCCAAATCTGTCTTTTGGAACTTTTCTGGGTTATCTTGTCCAGAAAGTTGCTTCTTTCCATTAAAACTTTGCTGCATTGGGCTGCCATTTTCTGTCTCATTATAAGAACTTTTCATACTTGCATCTTTTTGTTTGCTCTGTGCTATATGACTACCATTATTTCTAACACTTGGATTTTCTTTACGTTTTCTATTTCCAATCTCAGTAGCAGATTGTTGTGCACTAGTGTGTTCCTTTAGTGAAAAAAAAAAAAACAATCAATGATCTAATTAAATGTATTAAAAAGAGTTAAGATATGTACTATATTAGCACCAACTAATATAAGTCAAAACTTACATTGTTATTTCCTCTTTGGTCTAGCCGAGCACAAAGGCCTCTCACCATCTCTTGCAATTTGTCTACCACTTGTGTTTGAGCAGCAAGAGCATTCTCTAACATTGTGACTTTATTACTTACATGTGATTGAGCATCGAATTTTGAAGGTAGTGCACCAAAGCCATACCCTCTTACTCGTCTTCGTGGATCTGGACCGAGTACTTTTGCAACAGCATCATTCTTTATAGAAGACGGTCCAGAAACTGATTCTTCTTCCTTGAACTTTTTCACTTGTTTCTACATATATAAAGAATATATAACTAAATACATAAGCACATAGTTTTCATCACATGATCAATGAACATATATATAGTAAGATCAGTGCTTACAAGGTAATTCAAGGAGGTAATTAATTATGACTATATGTAATTCAAAGGCTAAGACATAATTGAGCAAGGAGGTAAGAATGTGCTAGAACAGTACATATATATATATATATATATTATAATTTGAACAAAAACATTTCATTGTAGATGCTTTTACCACTATTTCTGAATCGACAGCTTCCTCAGCTGTCCCATTCTTCTGCTTTGCTTCATAAGCACGAAGCCAAACATCAGACCTTGATATTGCATCCCGCGTTTCACTTTGTTGCTTCTATGGAATAAGTAAGCACATATTAATTATGACTGTTATTTTGATATAATGACCTCAACAAATTGATCAAACTATACTTACCAACTCTGCCTTAAGGGAGGCAAAGCTTTTTCTACTTGTTCTATGCAATAAAGTTTTTTTTTTTTCTGGCATTGACTTGAATCTTTCTGACTTTTCCTATAAAATTTCAAGTAGAAATATTTGTAAGACTGAGCACGTATTTAAATTTCAACTTTAAGCACCACTTCACATATTAATAAAGTTACCCTGAATTCTTCAGTGCTTCTAGATTTAACGAAAGTTTGCCACTCCTCCATTGAATCTACAATATCTGGTTTGAGTTGTGCAGCAGCACGTGGTAAGCCTATCACTTCAGCTTGTTCCATAACTTTTCATTACAAGGGATCTATGGTCTCTCCAAATCTTGACCATTTTTTGAAAAATATGCTTCTTGCACCACTCATGAACCACATAGTGTTGCTGTTGAAGGAAATTGTATGTAGCATTATTAGATATATAGAAGCACATGCATATCTAATTAAACATGGTATGTTCCCAACTACTACACTATAAATAGACAAGGTCAGAAAGCTACATTTGTTCAAACAAAAGTGTATGGAAACCAACTTACAGTGATATGTGTATGGACACCAACTTACCGTGATATGTTGCCAGATTTGTTCTCTATAAGTATCTGAGAGGTCTTTCCAATTCTTAAGCGTAATTGGAACAAACTCTCTTGCTGTGACTCCAAGGAAGGAGGAAAAACCTGCTGCATATTGTCCATAAGGCGTCACCCTAGCATTGAATTCAACTTCAGCTTGACCTTTTTTCTTAAAATCTTTATCTCCCTTTGCCTTGCCCCTAGGAGGCCTCTTTGAATTTGCTGGTTCCGTCTCATCTTCACACCGTGGAGTATTAGGTGTTGCAGTAGATGATATTATATCAGGAGAATTAGAATCTGCATCCGATATTCTTATTGGTGGATTGCTTTTCTTGCCTATTCATAGTAATAGCAGCAGCATTTATATGTTTTTGTTGCTTTTTTCCTCTCTTACCACCTTTTTTTGAGGTCTAACATAAGACACATGATAACTTATTAATGACAAATGAACAACACTGAGGTGATACATAAATTGAGTGTCTCTAAAGCCATAAGGAAATAAGATTAACATTACCTCCGGCTCCATAGTGTGACGTGTCAGATTATAGTGATGATACGTCTATCAATATTCAATGTATGTCAATAAACCAGAATTAATGTGTCACAAACCTACCCCATAAAGATAGGAACATGCACAACAACAAATTAATAAGATCAGTAGACGATAATTGAGAACAACATAAAGGAAAGTAGAACTAGTTAATTCTAATAGTCAACAGTAAAGTCTATCAAGTCATTTTCATTATCTTTGTAAAAAGGTAATATAACTCTCTTCAAAATTCCCCAAACAAAATCATATGCTTTGACAAATTGGAAAAAAAGAAGGAAAAAAAAACCCAAAAGAAGAAGTCAGTGAAGAAAGATCTAGGTGACGCACAGTATTTCATCATCTGATAAAACAAAAAAACAAAAAAAAAAGTTACAAAATCTAATTAATCATCTATTTAATTTTTTCCCAATCATAAAAAAGAATTAACAAGACAATTATTGTTCATGAAGGCCTATTCCTCTTGTGCCCAGCTTTACCATCTGATTTCAAAGCACCAACCAATTTGTCAAAAACAACAAACCATATCACATCACAAATGTATATTCAAATCAAGTGCAAGACCACATTCTAAATTAACACCAAAACACAATAATAGAATCCAACCTGAAGAATTTCAACAAGTCTGCATTACAGCAGCAGCTGCACACTCTGTGTATCACTATACGTCAATCAATCTTCACTGTCTTCGCTATCACTCTGTTAGAAATAAATATAGTAATTAACCAAGCATATTAATTCACTGAAAGAAGGTAAAAAAAAAATCAAACACAATCGCAGGACACATTGAAGAAGAAACAGATTGATATTGTTAATCAAACACTAAATCACTAAACACTAAGCAATGCAAACCAAATCCATTACCGATGCATCTGGCATCACATTAGCTTGACCTCTTGTAAAGTCTTCATCACCAAAATTTATGCCAAGATGTGATACATCTAACGGCGTCATTGGCATGTAATCATTCATATCAAAATTGTCATTCTCATAGAAACCTCTTGGCGGTGCTCTTAGAACTACATACCAATTCGATGTATCGCTATCTCTTGAGTAAAAGACTTGATTTACTTGTGATGCAAAAACAAATGGATCTCTATCAAATTGACGTTGGCGTTGGTGGAGATTCACTAGTGTAAATCCATCTTCCACTTTCACACCAGTTCCTAAGTTAGCCCATTCACAATCAAATAAAGGAACTTTGAAATTACGATAATCTAGCAAAATAATTTCTCTTATAACACCATAGTATTGCACTCTGTCCAGCCTATGCAAAGTGCATCTTGCGCCTGCTTGACACATTGTGTCTGCCTCAACAGACACACCACTATTTTGTGTCACTTTCTCAGCCTCCCTAGTGTGAAATATGTTTCCATTGATCTTGTAGCTTGAACATGACAAAACATCCTTTTTAGGCTTACATGCAATCCACCTCACTGTACTTGACATATCACCACAGTCGCTAGACCTCACTCTGTTTGCCAACCAATCACTAAAAGTGTTCTGATGTTTTTTTTTCAGAAGGTGTTCATTCTTAGCAAGACGTCCATCATTAAGCCTAAGCTCATCTTTATGTAGTCTGGTAAGAAACAGCGAATAATAAATTTAGATTGAGATTAATATAAATAAAAAGTAACAAAGCTCAGTAGATTCGTAGTATATACTCTTACTCTTTCCATGGAACAAGTTCTGTAGTATTTATCAACACATAACGATGAGCAATTTCTAACATACTAAATGTCAAAGGTCTTGTCCTCTTCCGACCAAAAGGATGCCCTTCTAATATGGTTTCATCTTCAAAAATATCATTGCACTTCTGTTGAACACCTATATTAGCAGCTTGTTTAATGTACCCACTACAAAAGCGTGTAATCTCTCCAGCAAGATAATTTTCTGCTATGCTTCCTTCGGGGTTAGAACGATTTTTAACATGCTGATTTAAGACACCGACATACCTAAATTGGAACGTTTATTAATTAAAACCAATAGCTATCAGGTTAAGCTGATCTCACTAAGACTGGAAAAAATTATGTTGCTAACCATTCAAATGGGAACATCCAACGAAGGTGTACGGGGCCGCCAATAAGAACTTCTTGTACAAGATGAATTGGTAGATGGACCATCACGTCAAAGAAAGATGGAGGAAAAAACCTTTCAAGCATGCATAAAGTTTCTGCAGTCTCATCTTCCAGCAGCTCTACTTTGTTTATATCTATCACTCGTTGGCACAGCTGATTCAGACAATCACAAAGCCGAAAGATAGCAACTCTTGACCCCTTTGGTAAAAGACCTCTTAACGCTACTGACAACACTTGTTGTATTAGGACATGACAATCATGAGACTTTAGATTAAAGATCTTAAGCTCATCTAATGATATCCGACTGCCAATATTCGAACTATACCCATCTGGTGGCCTCAAGCTAAATACCCTCTTACAAAAGATCTGCTTCTCCTTTTTTAAAAACACATACGGTGGTGTTTTTCCTTTAGAAGAACTAGATCCATCATTTTTCCAACGCATTTTTTTTTAAATTCCCATCTCTTTTAAATCTTTGCGAGAGTTCAAGTTGTCATTCGTCTTTCCTTTCATATTCAAAAGAGTGCCAATAATACTCTCACAAATATTCTTTTCTATGTGCATCATGTCAAGATTATGAAGCAATAGCAAATGCTGCATTTCAAAAAAAAAATATATATATTAAATTCAATATATAACCTCAGCATATAGTTAAATTGGATGAGAATAAAAGGAAAAGAAAATATAACCTGCCAATATGGCAACTCAAAGAAGATTGATTTCTTCTTCCATCGCTTTGTAAGCTTCATAGGATCATCGCCATCATCATCACAATCATCATCACCACCATCGTCATAACTATTTAATCCACCTTTTTTCCTCTTTCGATTAACACTCATCATCTTTCTGTTATCACCTTTCTTTTTCTTTCCCCAATCATTTTTAATATTTTGGACAACTTGATAAATTTCTGAACCAGTTAACTGTCTAGTCTTCAATCTATGTTCTTCAGTTCCATCAAAGGAAGTTGCCATTGAACGGAAGGGGTGATCATGGGGAAGAAACCTCCGATGGTCCATGTATGCATGTTTCTTTCCATTTACTAGCCATTTTGAGCAAGTCTGAACACCACAAACTGGACATGCTTTTTTACCCTTCGTGGAATAGCCAGTTAAATTTCCATATGCAGGAAAATCATTTATTGTCCACATCAACACAGCTTTCAAGTTAAATGTAACGTCTCTAAATGCGTCATACACACTTACCCCATTCAACCATAACTCATTCAAATCATCTATAAGTGGTTCTAGATATACATCTATATCATTCCCTGGTTGCTTTGGACCAGGGATGAGTAATGTAAGCATTAAATTTTCCTTCGACATGCAAACAGAAGGGGAAAGGTTATATGTAACCAAAATCACAGGCCAACAACTATAACGAGAACTGAAATCACCAAAAGGATTAAATCCATCAGAAGAAAGACCAAGTCTGAGATTACGAGGCTCAGATGCAAAGGAAAGCCAATTCCTATCTATGCTCTTCCAAGCCAATGAGTCAACTGGATGGCGCATCATGCCATCTTGACTCTTGTTAGTGTCATGCCATGTTAATTGTTCTACTATTTCAGCATTTTTAAACATCCTTCTAAATCTAGGTATAATTGGAAAATACCTCAAAACCTTTGCAGGAATGCCTTCATTTAATTTCTTTGTGTTCTTATCAACTTTCCAACATGATGAGCCACATTTTGGACACTGAACCACTTGTTCTAGTTCTTTCCGAAATAAGCAACAATCATTCACACAAGAATGTATCTTATCATAACCAAGATCAAATGCTTTCAATAATTTTTTTGTTGAATATAAAGAATTCGGAAGAATGTGATCATTTGGTAAAAACCCACCAATCATCTCAAGAAGTTCATCAAAACCAGTGTTTGATACACTATGTCTTGCCTTGAACTTATACAAGGCTACTGTTGCAGACATTTTTGTCTAGCCACTTCCTCCATAGAGGGGAAGTTCTGCCTCCTCCAATAAATTTTCATAATCAGCCACATGTTTTGTTTGTAGGTTCCCTAACATCATCATCATTTTCAAAACATGCATCCCTAAGCATTTGATATGTTTCTGGAATCTCAGTTTTATCATGTGTTCCTGCAATTGTCGTCCCCTCCCCATGAAATATCCACTTAATGTATAAAGGATTCATCCCAGGTACAATCAAGTGGTCATAAACTATGTTATAGTTATGACGTTTTGTGTTTCTGCAATCAATGCAAGGACACCTAATTCTTTTTGGATTCCCCAAACTCGTTTGAACAGTATCAACGAATTTACGTGCTCCATGTCTATACTCCAAAGTGTTTCTAGAGAAAAGAAAACTAAATAATGTTACCTTGTGTATAACATGATTTTTAAACTAAATTTTAGTTTATTGGGAATTTTAAATTTAACCTTTCATAATTGACCCATTCTTTGTCCATAGTGTATTGTTTTCAGTAAAAGAGCCTATCTGTATTGTTTTCAGAACATAAACATTCCAAGGATTAAACTCTATACATGCATTTTTCAAAGAGAAAAATATCACTATAGGTCAAGGATATAAATAGAACATGCAATTGCTAGGACTGTGTCAATGCTAGGAAAAAGAATATTTAAAGCAACAAAACATATAGGACAAGTCACTTACAATACAAAGTCTCCTCTCTGCCTCTATTTGAAGTCTGGACATCTTCCCTACTTAGATCCTCCCCATGATTTGAAAAGGCTGACCATTGCTATGACTAGTTCTGTACATAGTTTAGGAAAGGAAAAATGGAAAAGAAAGAAGATTAGCACTTTAAATAATAGTTGATTGATTGATACTTCTAATGCAATTAATGGTATAAATACAGTAGCCCCCATAATTTCTACTAAGGGAATCCTGATAATGAATATCTAGCTACCTAGCTAATAAAGTGGTACATAGAATATTTAAGATTGATTCTTATTATGAATTTACCTTTGCTTTGCTTCTTTGCTTCTTCAATGCAGGACAACTTCGGAGGTAGTCCCTGCATACCCATCCATCATATGATTAAGTTCCCTGGAGTTTTCAAGTTGAAAATAACAACAATAACAACAACATCACTAACACAAATTGAACATCAGCTTTTCATTAAGATCCAATTGTTCTAATGTAAATAAAATGAAAACATAACAAAGATTGCTCCTTAATTTGTTAAATAAAAGACTCTTGTAAGACATTATAGTTTGCCGTTTAAATGTGCTACTACTGCTCCAATCCTTATAATCATTTATGAAATGTGTGGTCCTCCTCAAATCAAAATAATGGAATGAAGAAATAGAAATCTACATTCTGGAAATCTGCTTGCATTTGCATTTTTTTTTTTCAAAGACCTATCACACTTGATATCTAATACTCCATGACAAAAGAAAACAGAAAGGAGCCCTCATATGTTGCTAATTAATAATTGGTTTGTAGATTAATTGAAAGAAAAACAAAATGTGACCAACGTACAGAGCTATATCCATATGATAAGGTACATAATTAATGTCCACCTATCCGAAGCAAAACTCTTTTACTATCGTTCTCCCTACCAATTACATACAAAATAAGGTTAGAGAAGAATCATCAGGGACATGAATAGTAATATCTAGAGCGTAACACAAAAACCAACTGATGGAACAGATAAGAAAAGCCCAATTCATGGCACATATCAGTGGGTAGAGTTTATCAAGAGCTTATCCCATGCCAATATACTCGACTCAGGTTAAGAAATGAAGAACACAATGCAATAAGCAAAAGAAAGGGAGATGGGTGACTCAATATTTCGTCCTACATCCATTAATAAAGGCAGCAGTATTTATAAATGGTGAGCAAGAGACAAAACATATCATGAAGCTAAAAGGAATCCTTCAAGAGAACAATATGCTGACATTAGGAGAAGAAAACTAACCCCATACAAGGGACCAAAATTTTGGTTAAGTTTTCATTTCAAGACATGAACTTTACCTCACAATAAACAACTCAATTAATACCTGTTTCAGTTTCCAATAGCAGCTCCCGCTCCAAGCCCAAGTCCTTCCCAAACTAACTGCAAAAACAAAAATTGCCACCATTTATTCTACCCAAGTTGTGCCTTTAACCAGTTCTTCCAATAGCTTATATGAAAGCAGACATATAGTAACATATACAATAACATATATTCACTTCTTAGACTAGTCTAAGCTAAATGCAACATATCAATTCATTCAAGATATCCAAACATACCAAAACTTGTCAAAACAATAATTTATTCAATAGCCCAATTTCCCTGTCAATCTAAAGACACGCAGTCATCAAATTAACCTTCATTATAGACATTGACAACAATGACTGAACGACACTAACATCACAAATCCCTTTGCCCCAAAGAAAGACAAACAGATAAGTGTCCTATTGTAAAATAAATTAAGAGGCATTGTATCCAAAAAGACAAAATTCCACAAAGGCCAAGACCAAAAAAGTAAAATGACAAGCAGCATTATATATAAATTAAGGAGCATTGACACTAAATGCAGCAACCAAGAGGAAAGCAATAATGCACTAGTTAAAATTTAGGAAAAGAAACAAAGAAATAGTAAGATAAAAGAGTTTGGATTTGTACTCTTGTAATCTTCTTTTGTTATTGTAATGGAAAAAAATTGAACTTCAAACCTTTTATTGGACTGTCACAATTATTATGCAGCAAACACCAGATTCTATGCATAGCTGAAAGTGTTGATAATCTACATAACTAGGGATATGCCACGTACTTGTTAGATAACCATCATCTTTTTTTATTTTTCTTTTTCTTTCTTTGCCTTGCCTTTATTTTTTATCATCATCATCATCAGCCAGGCAGACCCATAATCTTCAATAATTGTGTTGGATGGTTCAAGTCAATTATTGGGCTGTAACATTCCAGTAATCCTTTTGTTTTTTGATTTGTGCATGATCCATATATGAACTTTGTCTACAACAATTCATGCTCTATCCAAACTATGCATCATCACCATAATTACACACAAAAACAGAAACCTCAAAGAAGGAAACACAAATCGAATAAGCAAATTGAAACAAGAAGGAGAAAGAGTTACAGAAAATCATTCTTTACCTCTAGAAAAGAAGGGCCACGAATGGTAGGAATTGTAGGATATCGACCTCCGAATTTCCCAACTACGATTGAATTTATCTGGCAATTCAAAAAAATCAAACCCACCAAAGAACAAAAATTCCCAATTATTGCTAAGAAGAACATGTAAGAATCATACCCAGACCCAATTAAGAGATGGGCAAGAAATTATCTACCTTTATGGTACTTCTGGCATACAAAAAAGTTGGGTTTTCTTCTCTGAACTTCTACTACTGGTACTAATAAGGGTCCTTAGGGCCTTAAAATTCTTATCAATTATATTGCCTCCTAAGACTTTCCTGAAACCCTTTAAAGGCGTCACCTTTACTCAGCCGCCCACCGTGACTTCACAGTTTTAGCCTCACCAGATATTCAAACCTTCTTCCACAACCAAACTCAACCCTGTATTGTCGTAGAGGTGCTCACGTGGGCCTCTACTCGTAGCAAAGCTTGTCCACTTTGTTAATGGCACACATTACCAGACACCCCAATTCATATTACAATATTCCACCTTCAATCCGTAGGTATGGATTGTTGAAATTGTGTGGGCTTAGCTGGGAATTCTTCTGGAACCCTATAAAACCCAAAACCCAATTCTTCTGCAATCAAGAGATTCACCGTCGTTCTTGGTCGAGCAAGTTCGATTCCCCTTGATCCCACCGCTCTTAAGTTCTTCTCAATGTAGATTAGGTGCAAACCGTCGTCTATATACGCTCGTTCTTGCCTTCTCTCTTTTCTAAGGTTTTTTTGTTTTTTTTTTCATGTTTCTCGATCTTATCGAGTTAGCAATTGGGGAAAACTGAAAGGAGGGAAAGCTAAAAATTTTCCCGCTAATCATAAAGTTCATGGTCTCTTTCACAGCGTTTTCCTAAACATGTCGTAAAAGACTTTAGATTACTCATTTAAGGCCTACATATCGTGCAAGCCGTGAATGAAAAGTGAAATTTACAGCGTACACCAAATGCATGCCGTAAATGATCAAATTCATACATCATTCACAGCACACATAGAAGTGCGCCGTAATTGATCCTCATTTACGGCGCACAATGAATGCACGCCATAAAATGTGCGCCGTAAATGATTAATTTTCTGGTAGTGTTGGCCAATGGTCTTGAACTCCGAGCCAAACATTATCCAATTTACAATATGCATGGATTTAGGTTCCAAACATTGTCTCGTGATGAGGCAAAAAAAAACACAAAACAATGGAGTTATGGTGAAAGGAGAGAACCAAATTGAGGGCGAAGTGCCTTGGTATGGAACAATAAAAGACATTATTGAGTTGCGGTATACAAAGAGGAATAGGGTTGTCTTGTTCAATTGTAATTGGTATGACACGGCCACAGAGCGGACTGGTTATAAGGTGGATCGGAATGGGATAGTAAGTGTTAATACACGAGCCAAGCTAAATACTGATGAACCATTTGTGCTAGTTGACCATGCAACTCAAGTTTATTACATTCAGGAAATAAAAAATAGTGCATGGAGTGTTGTGGTGGAAACAAAACCTAGAAACATTTTTGAGATGCCTGCAAATGAAGGTGAACCATCTCAAGAAGAAGAAGCTCAGCATGGTTACACACATGATAATCAAAATGAGGACGAAGATTTGGAATAGAGAGCTATGATAATTGTTCATATGATTTTGCTATAATTGATTGCTGTTTTGGATCTCTTTTTTATCTCTCAATTCAAGTTGCAAAAATTTGTGTTATTTGTTTCTTTACTAACTGTACTTAATTTGATCAAACTGAAAATCTTGATTGATATGAAAATTTATTTAAACTTCCATTGTGTATTTTTGTAATGAATGTATCTTGTAGGTATGGCAAAGAAAGCAACAGGTCGTAAAACGGCAGTCAGCGGGACAGAAGATATTTTTGTTAATTGTAATTGTAATTGGTAATGAAAGACAACAGACCGGTATTTCTTTTTTTCCTTATATTTTTTTCTTTACAGTTGCAGAATATATTCCTTTAAAAATGTTCTTGAATACTACAACTCCTCATGACCTTCAATATTAATTTTTCTATTTGTCATGGAATATGTACCAGTTATGGCAAAAAAAACAACAAGTCACAATAGGCCATTTAGCAGAACACAAGATACCAGTACACCTGTTAATGTTAGTGAAACACAAGAGACTGGTATGTCATGTTTTTCTTACCTTTGCTTGTCTTACAAGTGGCAGGGTAAATTCCTATAAAAGTTTTCTTTCATATTATAACCCTTGCTTTTCACTAAGGATTTTTCTATTTGTAATACATATCCAGTCATTGCAAAGAAACCAAAGAGTCGCAAAAGACCATTAAGCACAGATAGTATTACACCTTCTAATGACGGTGAAGAGCAAGAAACTGAAGAGACAGGGTCTGAGTCTCAACCTTCAAATGCAACAGGTAATGTGTATATGTGTTCCTTGGTATTATTTTGTTTTTCCTACCTTTTTATTTTACTCTAAGTCAAACATTCTAATCAACTTTTTTATCAGGTTCAAGTCCTCCTAAGAAGAAAGGTAGAGGGGGAGGTAAGGGTGAAAAGGGACATGGCATGCCAGCTGATATACATGACAGAAGGTATTCAACAATTTCATATTCTTTTCTTCAAATTCAGCTGCCTTTTTTTTAGGATTTTATATATAAGGCTCTAAGGACATTGATATTTGTTCAAATGAAATGTATGTTGGGGTTGTTTTTAGGATCATAACCCCTCAAGCAACACGTGCAATATTCCCACTCTTCAAGCAAGAGCTGACGGAGCCATTTACAACATGGCCTCAATACAAAAAGCAAGGAAAGAACTTGAAAAGGGTGTATGAACGTTGGCAAGAATGTAACTTCAAATTCACATGCTCTGAAGAAGATGTAAAGAAGGCATTTGAAAAGCATATTGAAAATCGATATCCTGACTAGACGAGCGCAATAAGGAATAGCATTTTCAAATAGCATAAAACCGCTGTAGCTCGTTATGCTAATTGCCCAAAAGGAATAAAGCGAAATGTGTGGGCCCAATTGGTTGAAGAATGGTTGAAACTTGAATGACAGGTAACTAAATATACTAGTTTTCTTCTGTTTAATATTCCTTGAGGCTTTTCTCATTCGTTGATGTTTTTCACAGGAGATGAGTGAAAGAAACAGAACTAATAGGGATAAATCAACCATTGTTCACACAACGGGCTCGGTTCCAATGGCAAAATGGCGCAAAGAGGAGGTAAGAAATAGAAACATTGGAGTTTGTTATTCTATGTTATTGATTCAATATATATCTTGGTTATTAATTTGAATAATCTATTACTTTTATATAAATTGGAAGTGAATGCTATGTATGACTCTCTAATTATTTAATCTAATAGCTTGATCAAAATGGAGTCGAACCTAGCCCAATAGAGTGTTGGAGGAAGTTCCATGTAAGTAAAGCAAAGGACGGACAAGAAGAACATTGGAAAAGTGACAAGGCTAAGGAAATTTATGTAAGTTTCTATACGGGATTCGTAAGTCAAATTTTTTATATTCATATATTATTGTGATGGTTTACATATGATTAACTTTATATAATTTTATTTGAAGGATGATCTTACTGAAAAAAAAAAAAAAGGAATAGAGTGGAATAGGTGTTTGGTGAAGCTGATGATTGGGAAATATATCAGAAAGTGATTGGTGGGCCTAGTCACGGTCGTGTACTTGGTTTAGGTGCTGGGGTGAAACTAAAAAATTACATTTCACCTAACCAAACTTGTAATAAGCCTACATGTGTTGGAACAAAAAGAAGATTACGAAAGAGTGAAAGGCCAAGTTGAATCTCTGACAGATTGTTCAAAGTTTGCTGCCTAATACCTCAGACAATTCTAAAGCAAGAAACTCACATTCTATGGTACTATTTCTATCTTTCAAATATTTGTGTATGTTGCTATTGTTCATGTTATTTGCTGCATGTTTTAGCTCTTACTTAGTTTGCATTCTAACTTCTTTGTTTTTCTTTTACAATAGGACAATATTGCAACAGATTCAAGTGCACACCATGATGAAGATGGTGATGAAGATGTTGCTGGTGAATATGATGCAAACTCTAATGAGGACTTTTATTAGATATATTGTTAGCTTCCTTGCTTAAGAAATGATTATATTATATATAAATACCAAATTTTGAATATTTATCTTTGTTTCTTCTAATGCAATTTTTTATGAAGATTTAATTGTCTCCTTGTATGTTTAATAAAAAAATTCTCTTGATTCATCTACCTCTTCCAATCAGGTTAATTGACAATTAAATTGAGTGGGAGGAAAAAAAAATTGCTAACAAATTTCAACGAATAAATCTCGTGGAAAAACAGTTCCGACCACAATATCATTCTCGGAAATATTAGATTATATTTTTCCGACAGAAAATATCAATTTCCGAGGAAAATATGACCCTCAAAACTTATTCATTTTCGATGCCAAATAGTCGTCGGAATTAAATATTCTTATCATAAATAGTTTTTTCCGACCACTCCTATTCGTCGGAAATAAGTCCTTGGAAAAAAAAAGGATTGGCTAGCAACCAATTTTTTCCTACAAGCTACGAATTATTTCCAACAAACATCTTCTGTCAGAAATGCTATTTG
Source organism: Rosa multiflora (assembly GCA_002564525.1). Taxonomy (NCBI): domain Eukaryota; kingdom Viridiplantae; phylum Streptophyta; class Magnoliopsida; order Rosales; family Rosaceae; genus Rosa; species Rosa multiflora. The sequence goes on from BDJD01003909.1 coordinate 30,442, forward strand.
TCGTCGTTGAGGAGTAACAATTTCCTACCACCGAAAAATTATTTACGACCACATCTGGCTGTCGGAAATATATCTTTTTCCGAGGGTTGGTCGGAAAATGACTATTTCCGATGGTATTTTTTCCGTCGACCACCGAGAGCACCTAGCTGTAGGAAATAGCTTTTTCCGACGGGGAAAGTGGCTTTGCCGGCCAAATAGCACCTTTGGAAATGACTATCATTGTTGTAGTGTGCACCAGAAGTTTGGCTGCGGTTTCCTATAACCCACAAGTGTGATGTGTACAGCTTTGGTATGCTATTATTTGAGATCATAGGAAGAAGAAGGAACCTAGACCTGAATCTTCCGGAGAGTCAAGACTGGTTTCCGAGGTGGGTATGGAAGAAGTTTGAAGCCGGACAACTGGGAGAGCAAATGCTAGTTTGTGGCATAGAGGAGAAAGATAAAGAGATAGCAGAGAGAATGGTAAAAGTAGTTAAATGGTGTGTTCAGTATAGGCATGAGTTGAGGCCTTTGATGAGTGTGGTGGTGAAAATGCTGGAAGGAGCACTCGAAATTCCTAAACCTTCAATTAACCCATTTCAGCACTTGATGCCGGGCACTCCTATATATCATGGTAGCATATAGCACTAGTGCGTTCGACACTAATTCCTCTCAAACGATAACTGGATATAGCTTCTTGCGTGGTACTCCTATCATGAAGAAATACGAGATTGAAATAGCTAGCGTCTAGTGAAGTAGGCTGAAGTAATTGCCTTCCTCATTTTCTTTCTTTCCCTCTTGCAAAATGGCATATCTTTCAGTCATGTACGTTACTTACAGGCAGTTAGGCAGATGTTTTTTGATGTACGGCTCCTCAAACTATATATGCTAAGCAGTAGTTATCATTGGTATATAAAACATTCAAACTGCTATTTTATATGTTCCATGACATTTCTTAATTGGTACTAATATTGGAATTTCTAGGAAGTGCCCCAATGTAAATTCTACGCATCTAATAATTACTACAAGAAGATTAACTCGTCATTACATTTTCTAAGTTTATGATCGGAATTATCGTCGTTAAATTCTATGATAGAAGTTCAAACCCACATCAACATTAGCCGGTCTAAGTGGGAGTTGGCCCAAGGGTATGTACGTTTAAGAGTACACTAAAATCCTATAAATGTTGTAGGAAAATATGATTCGAGAGAATTGTGTATTCTATTATTGATAATAGGAGCCATTTATATAGGGCTTTATAGAGTACATACAATGTAATAGAATCTGAATATAACTAGGAAATCTAGAACCTTCTCATATTACAACTCTAGAACTAAACCCTAGTTTGAAGAGGCATACTAGAATTCAACATCCTTCAACACTCCCCCTTGTGCCGCTCAAACTTGGTGATGACGCTTTGATTGTTGCCTCACTAAAAACCTTACCAAGTAACAAAAACCCAGTAGGACAAAAATAACCCTGGTCGAAAGACAAAAAGAGCACAACACATCCTTCACTCTTCGAGATCGAACATGTAGACATCATCCTCCTCCTGATGTCGACATCTCCCCCTGATTGCTACAATCATGGGAGTTCAGATAACTTTCTTAATCCGATACTCTTTACATGTTTCTCGAATGTGGATTTAGGTAACGACTTAGTAAATAAATCCGCTACATTATCCTCTGATCGGATTTGATTTACTTCAATCTTTAGAAGTAATTGTTGTTGCTGATTGTAAAAGAACTTAGTCGATATATGCTTGGTGTTGTCGCCCTTGATGAAACCTAATTTCATTTGCTCAATACAAGTGATACGCTCAAAGTGAGTGCCAATTACTGCATCAGATTGTAGTAAGAGTAAGTACGTAGGGTATCGTTCGAAGCTGGGGATTGGGGTCTACTTCATGTCAACAACGTTAAACAAATTAGTATTATTCACAAAGTATAAAAGATAAATAAAACAAAATATATTTACAGAATTACAAGATAGGGGGAATTTATAAAAGTTTGTATTCTAATCTAACTATATAATACATGTGATCGATCAAACCATGAATCAAGATAGAAGTAAATGAATGGAGAAGATGGAAGATGTACGTAGTTATCAACCATTAACACAAAAAAAAATATTAAATTATAAATCACGAATCAACATATGATGAAGATAGAAATCAATCAAGAACATGAACACATACAAAGTCCTTATTACTTCCCTTAATTAAATTAACTAGATGAACGCACCATAGTTAACCCTATTAAACATGCAATGTTAGTCATAAAACATTACTCACTAACAAAACATATTTAACGCATAAAGATCAATGAAATTTTGATTGATTTAAGAAAAGACAACAAGTTAGAACACTAATCTTATCATGCAAAACTCATTGTTGATTTACCTAAGGAGCTATAGGTTTTCCACTTAAGCAATTAAGACCTAGAACGCTAGCAAATCTTAATTTGGATTCAATTAAATGCAAACCCTAATTGTTTCGGACCAACATAGATAACCACATAAAAGGTGGGATTAAAGCACAAAATTAACAAACAATCATCATCACATATAGATATCGCAATTAACAATATGAAAATCCTAAAACGTTTTCATGCTTCCCATGGTAAAGACATAACCCGTTTGGGAGTGACCTTTGTGAGGCTTAGAGAGATACCCTGCATCAGCAAAACTCATCAAGACATCGTTATCATTTTGATGGAGGGGAGGAGTAGTAGGACGCCGGCCACTTTGGGCAGTGGCGTCGACAACTACATCACGGAAATTGGCGTTTTGACTTATGGGGTCCGATCCCAAACTTCTGTCATTTCTTTTCTCTTTGTAGGGATAAAATAAGCCCATATCAATCGTACCTTTTAAGTATCGAAAGATTGTCTTTACACCAATCCAATGGCGGCGTGTTGGGGCAGAACTATGTCGTGCTAACAAGTTCACTGCGAATGAGATGTCCAGTCTTGTGCATTGAGCTAAATACAATAATGCGCATATTGCACTTAGGTAGGGCACTTCTTCCTCTAACAACTCTTCGTCCTCATCCTTTGGATGAAACGGATCTTTTCCAGGCACAAGACTTTGGCCAATCATGGGAGTACTCACAGGCTTTGCTTTGTCTTCATTAAAGCACCTTAGTAATTTCTGAGTGTACGCTGACTAATGGATCATAATCCCATCACTACGGTGCTCGATTTCTAATCCGAGACAAAACCGTGTCTTCCCAAGATCTTTCATCTCAAATTCGGATTTCAAGTACTTAGTAGTTTCTCTTAACTCATCTAGAGTTCCAATTAGGTTCATGTCATCGACATAAATTGCTACAATTGCAAATCCGGAACTTGTCCTTTTAATAAACACGCATGGGCATATTTCATTATTTACATACCTCTTCCCAATCAAGTAATCACTTAGACGGTTATACCACATCCGTCTGGATTGTTTCAATCCATATAGTGAGCGTTTCAATCTTATAGAAAACGCGCTCCGTGGTTTAGAGCCACTTGATTTGGGTTAGTGAAGTCCATCTGGAACCTTCATATATATCTCTGAATCTAGATCCCCATAGAGATATGTTGTAACCACATCCATAAGCTGCATGTCAAGTTTTTCAGAAACTATCAAACTGACAAGGTAGCGGAATGTTATAACGTCAATTACGGAAGAATATGTCTCCTCGTAATCGATTCCAGGGCGTTGGGAGAAACCTTGCGCCACAAGGTGGGCTTTGTATCTAACTACCTCATTTTTCTCATTACGCTTTCTAACAAAGACCCATTTATGGCCAACAAGCTTTATAGTTGGGGGTGTCAGCGTTATAGGCCCAAATACCTGTCTCTTTGTTAGTGAATCCAATTCAGCCTGGATCGCATCTTTCCATTTAGGCCAATCCACTCTTCGTTGACATTCTTCAACAGAGCGAGGTTCGATATCATCATGTTCTATGATGCCTTGAGCAATAGAATATGCAAACGCATCATCAAGGATAATGGAGTTTCTCTTCAACGTCTCATATACACTAGTGTAATTCATGGAGATCTCTCATTTCTCTGGAATTGGTTCTGACATTGGAGCATCCCCTGATGATGTCTCTTTGACATAACCATAATCCGGAATATCTTCATGAGATGGATTATCTATATCAATGATTAATGGATCTTTTTGTGCCAAACTCGCTTTCTTTCTTGGGCGAGAATCCATTGAACCTTTGGGCCTCCCTTATTTTCTTGCAGGGAGGTTGGCCTTAGCCATAGTGCCATCTCCACTAGGTACGGTGGGGTCATGCCTATCTCCCCTAGGTATGGCATCATATCCTCCACTTTTGGGGATATCAATCCTTGCAGGCATGTTTGCAGCAGGTATGTGTGATCTCGTCACTTTAGCAATATCAGAAAACGTATCAGGCATCGAAATAGGGAAATTAGTGTGCCTAACCAATGTTCTAGCAACCATTTGAAGTCTTTTAATGCATGACAGCTTTTGCGAGACCATTTTGGGTATAAACATGAGGAACTAGATGTTCAACTTCAATCCCAATGGACATCCAATAATCATAAAAGGTTTTTGATGTCAACTTTCTAGCATTGTCAAGACATATTGACTTAACAGGATGATCTAGGTGGTGAGCCCGTAGCTTAATAATTTATGCTAGGAGTTTAGCAAAAGCAGTGCTCCTTGTGGACAAGAGTATGACATGTGACCAGCGTGTCAATGCATCAATCAACAACATAAAATATCTAAATGGTCCTCAAGGTGGTTGAATAGTGTGAGCCCCCAAAAAATTTCGTTTAAATTTTGAAGGTAGATTTTCGCCAATAAGATTTTCACAAGGCGATTTAAGTGACGAAATCTATTTCGGAAATTGTTTTGGTGTCGAGACCACCTATTATGCCGAAATTTAAACATTGGACCAATGTTCTTTCATTCGGGCCTAGGGCGAAGTCGCGAAATAAATTAGGAGGTTTCCGACGAAAAACGAGTAAAAGGAAAGTTACTAGCCCAAAACCCGAAAGGAATCAGCAAGGGGAATTCTGTAATTCATCGCAAGGGCAAAATGGACATTTCACATACGCAAGTATAAATAGGAAATTATGGAAACCCTAGCTCATTTTTCTCCTTCCTCTCCCCCTCGGCCGCATTCTCTCTCTCTCTCCCAGATCTCTTGCTCTCTCTTCTCCTTCACTCTGCCACCACCGGAGACCTCAGCTCCGGCCACCATCTCACCATACCGCCTCCACCCTTCGAACCAGAACCGAATTCCGACCCAAACCTCACCAAAATCACGGCCATGCACCATCGTCCTCCTTCACACGCGACAACCCAAGACTGCGCGTCACTGTTCCTCGACGCTCATCGATCTTCCGACAATTTCCACGCCTTTCTGCCACCGTCGTTCTACTCAACAAGCAAAGAGGAGAAAAACCCAGAGACTCCTCTTCGCCGTCGACGCCTGACGATGCCGTTCGAACCTCATCGGAGCTCTCGGCTCTACATGTCTTCATTCTCCGGTCTCCAGCTCGAATCGAGCTTCTACACTTCCATAAATGAAGTCGGAGCTACACCACCCTTCGAGACCCAAGCTCCAGACCTTCGACTCCGACCAAAGCCGCCGCACGCTCTTCACGCGCCGCCGCTGGCGCGTCAACCACCGTAGCTCCGCCGCTCACGGTCATTGGATCGTCTCTGTTAGGTAATTTACGTCATCCTAGTCTAGGTTGAAGCCTCCAATTCTATTTAGATTAAACACCTAATTTCTGTTGCCCAAATTGGATTGTGTGAGGTTTGGAGAATCAGCGTTTTTGGGTTTGAAGAGGAGAGCCTGGAGCTGAGGCTCCGATTTAGTCACCCTTGAAGAAGAAATGGTAAGGATTAGGCTCAGTTTCTGTTTTGGATACAAAAGTTGGTGATAGGTTGATTGTTGAGTTTATACTGTCTGATAGGGATTCGAAAGATTGGTGAGGATGGAGCACGACTATGTTGGATCGAGTTGCAGTTTGGGAAAGAAGAATGGTAAGGGCCCGATTATTCTGAATTGTGAAATTGATGGTGATGGTGTTCTGTTTCTGAGTGTTGTAAATGGATTTGTTGGAGTTGTTTTAGAAAGTGAAGTTGTTAAAATCAACAGAAAGTAGTTTGTGGCCTCATGAATGGAAAAGAGTAAAAATGGTGATATGGTGGTTTAAACGTTTGGTATGGCATCTGCGGTGATGTTGTAATTTCTAGTGATGCTTGTGTTATGTTTGTGTTTAATTAAGGAGATGAAATTGTTTTAATTATGGATTTGTCATAAATACAAGGCAGACAAAGAATGGTTAATTTGGTGACCTTTATGCGGTTAAGTGAAATTAGGACATTCAATTTCGATAAATGGAGTAAATTACAAGTGATGTACTTTAAAAGCTACCATATCCCGAAAATCGTAATCCATCGGGAATGGTAGTTGTGTTTTGTTTTCTTAAAGTAGAAATGCTAAACAAATGAAGGTGAATGTCTCAAGTATGGTCACCATATCCCAAATGATTTAAATGCTATATCATTTGGATTATTTGGGAATGGTGGTTGCTATTTAATTGCTTAAGGTTTAGAAGCTAAATAAACTGAGGTCAAACCAGTTGACCGAAACTTTAACATGGAAACAAGATCACTATATCCCGAATGAGCTCACTACGTTAAGTGAATTGTTCGGGAATGGTTACCATTAAATATCGATTCAGAATAAATTGGTGACTCATAAAGAAATTGAGCAAATGAGTTATGAATTGGTTACTTATTGGTTTAATTTTATTATAAGGGGCTTGTGCGTGTGCCTTTGGAAGTGGACGAAGTATTGAAAGTCGAGAACGAATCTCATTGTGGACGAGCACTCCAATTCCAGGTAGGGTGAGCTGTCCCTTCCTTCTTAGAGGCTTTTCAGTATATGTAGAATGCTATACTATGATAGTATGTTGCCTGCAAGAACGTTTTTGGATGTTCATTAGTCGATGCCTCGTGATACATGTGTTTTCAGAACTGATAATTGCTAATTACGAAAACCGAGGCTAGACTTGCATGTTGAGATACTGTACCCTTGTATGTTTACACTTGTGACCTGAAAGTGAATGGGACCTAGAAGCTTAGATTCCTAGGGATCCCACGGTGTCGAAAACCGTGAACCTCCGGAGGGGGCTATGCTCCTAGGATAGTATGTTGCCTGCAAGAATGTTTTTGGTTGTTCATTAGTCGATGCCTCGTGATACATGTGTTTTCAGAACTGATAATTGCTAATTACGAAAACCGAGGCTAGACTTGCATGTTGAGATACTGTACCCTTGTATGTTTATACTTGTGACCTGAAAGTGAATGGGACCTAGACGCTTAGATTCCTAGGGATCCCACAGTGTCGATAACCCTGAACCTCCAGATGGGCCTGTGCTCCTATGTTTATCAATGAAAGGTAAATATAGACAGTGAACCAGTCATAGGAGACTCAGAGCCAGGAAATGGACACTTTCGCTACTTGTAGTCGGAAGTACTACAGAGTAATTGGCTGGTTCTCGAATTCATGACGAACCAGGTCGGTCACCGATTTATTTTATTTTAGCCGGCTGGTAAGTATCTCGGAGCTCCAAATTGTGTGAAGCATACTGCATATGCTATAAAAGAAATAAATGTTTGTGGTTGCCTATTTTAAAAGTATTTTCGATAAACGTGCACAATATTATGTAGTAAATATTTTCAAGACTATTATATTTCAAACCTAGCAGGGTTGGGTCGGCCCCTACTGGGCATGCGAGGACGAAAGCTCACCCCTACAA
>BDJD01003909.1:38344-66385 GCA_002564525.1 Rosa multiflora
CACTAATTAATTTATTTATTTCCTACTAGCTTACAAAAATTCCGGGAGACCCGTAACCCTGGGGCGTGTCTCCCATGCTTGTTGTTATTTAGTGAATTGTTTTATTCTCCAAATTGGGCTCCGATTGCAAGCCAAAAACTCTTAGCCCATTTCAAATTCCGCTTTTGAAAATATGTTGTTCGGTTGCTAGAATGTTTTGAGACATTTGTCCAAGAAAGTGTTTTGTAAACCAACAACCTGAACCTAAAAGGCCTTGTGATTTCGGGTTGATGAGTTATCGGGATGTCGTTAGTGACGTGTCGGTTTCTCATTGGCTCGGGGTCGCGGCGCTGTGGGACCCCTATCTCGGGTCACCACAAATAGGTCCACAAATGTCACCTTGGATTCTTTGCAAGAATGGAATATTTTCTTTAGTGCCCTTTGCATAGGATGGTCTTGATCCTAATTTTCCTAAATAGTAGGCTTTGTAGAACGAAAGATGGGCTTTAGAATCAACCAATGAGGATTTTGGTTGAGCCACAAAGTCACAATTAACTTGAGAAGTAGAAAGAGGAATCAAATTATCATAAGTGGCGTCAAAGCCACCTTTTTGCTGTAGGGGAATCACGGCACCGGCGTTGGCCAGCAGGCGTGGCACAACGACGGCCTCCCGAGGCGCGGAAGTGGTGCTTGTCTCTCCGTGAATCAACTTTTGATTCTTACTTCTCTTCGTTCTGAAGAAAGGATGTCCGTGTGAAGTCTTTAATATACGGATCATCATGTCACCACCTAGGTGTTCCAAACGGTCATGTCAAAGCCTATTTGTGTTAGAATCCCAAAGATCATCTCTTATAACATTGTTGGATTCAATTACTTAAACAGTGGTTACATATAACCCACTGGAACGACACATAAGTTTCTCTAATACTCGTTTTTGTCCGTAGTCCTTAGAGGTGATGTAAAGGAACTCTTGTCCATTCTCACAATGTGTTTCCACATGAAAACCATTGGCTTTTATATCTTTAAAGCTCAAAAAGGTTATTCCATCCCTAGGAGCATATAGAGCTTCGATGACATTAATAATTGTGCCATTTGGCAACAGAAATTGAGCTGGTCCTCGACCATGAATCAATTTTGATGACCCAGCCATCATAGTCACTGAAGATCGAGTAGGCATCATCTCAAGGAATAATTTCCTATGTCGAAGTATAGTGAGTGTAGTAGCACTATCCACGAGGCATTCTGGCTCTCCGGGAAACATACTTAAAAATAATAAAGTTCGAAATTAAAATTGTGTCCAAGACATTCAATAAAATAAATCGAGACTTTATTAATAATAGCCAATGATTACATCTGTTTCTGTTGAAGAATACGGTAACTAAGAAGCATGATGGGGAGAGAGAGATATATGACACCGCATGTATAGTGGTTCACCTTGCACTTGGGGCAAGGCTACATCCACTTAGATATTTTACTATGAGTGAGGTCAAGTGACCTTTGTAGTGATACAAGTGTGGGGATCATGGATCCATCCATTCTAAGAAGGGGAGGACTGCCTCTTATAGCTAAGGAAGTCCCCATCTAGTTTACATTTCCGATGTGGGACATAATACACATATTGCTTCTCCTGAAGCCTCTTGGAGAGCATGGGAGGGTGGCCTCCGAGCAAGGTACTGGCCGACCTCCACCATAGCGAGGTAGCTCGGGTGTCGGACTACCGGATGCATGTCGTAGGCTGGACAAGCCATGTCGCGGGGCCCACCTAAGAGGTCATTGCTTATGCTTGGAAGTATGTGATATAGGTGGTATGTACAAGTCCCCCAAGTCCCCGAGTAAGAGGGGCTTCTTGGTTGGGGAGTTTAAATGTGATGCCGCCAAGTATGAGTGATGACCTCGTTGAACGCCATACCCATACTAGTCCCCCAGCTCCGTAAGTAAGAAGGGACTCTACGGGTATGTTGGTGCCCCGGGGCCCTCATGAAGCTAGTACCTGCAAATAAGATGAGAGTGTACAAAAAAAAGCATATTGATTGCGCTAGGGCAATCGAAGTGACATTTGAGTCAAATGCATCAAGGTGTATGAACGTTTATGAGATGCATGATGCAAAGTTGTGTGATGAACACGATAAGACATAATGATATGTAATGTTGTATGCACGTGATGCGTATGTGTTAGGATCGGGAGTGTTGTTACTCACCAAGTCCCCCAAGTCACGCAGTTAGTAAAACAGGAATTCAGACGTAGATTATGTTCGACGATGCCGGTGAGACTACGAATGAAGCTCCGGTATCAAAGTAATCATTGACAATACTAGCGAGACTATGACATGACCATGATAGTCCCCGAAGGATAGGTTAGAGGAAGGAACGCTAACTTACTTAACCCGAACGTATAAGCCGTAACCCGATTGTTTGGCTTATGTGTAACGGGAACGTAAGAGTTGAGCTCGCTCATGTTGAGCGGGCGTGAGTTTTTTTCTATGGTCTTATTAATGAGATGTAAAAGAAATTTAATTGTTGCGATCAACAATAGGTGAAAAATTTCAATATTTCCATTAATAGATCATAGCACGAAAAGTATGAGCATGAAGCTCAATGATAGTCTCGGTCGGGTACTACCTCCACTTGTGATAAGTGGTATGAATAAGTCGCCCAAGTGTATAGAACGCTCAGGAGGTGAGATGACTCAGAAGCAAGGGATTGGACATTTGCTTACCCCGCCTCCGGTACTAAGTGGGGTTTTTTTAGGGCTTGAGCCTATGGTACTCGATGGGGTAGAATGAGGATTTGGGTCTCTGATACCCGGAAAGGTAGATTGAGGACTTGGGCCTCTGATACCCGGAAGGGTATATGAGGGCTTGATGCCTCTCGTACCCAATAGGGTAGCATGGGGGCTTGATGCCTCTCGTACCCGATAGGGTAGCATGGGGGCTTGATGCCTCTCGTACCCCTCTCGTACCCGACAGGGTAGCATGGGGGCTTGATGCCTCTCGTACCCGATAGGGTAGCATGAAGGCTTGATGCCTCTCGTACCCGATAGGGTAGCATGAGGGCTTGATGCCTCTCGTACCCGATAGGGTAGCATGAGGGCTTGTACAACGTGGCCCGGTGGGATCACGTGAGGGCTTGAGCCTCCTTAACCCAATAGGGTTGAATGAGGGCCTGTAGGCCTCCTTTACCCGGTGGCGTGGCCCCGGGTAGAATCAGAGATTGAGCCTTGTAACCCCGTTGGGGTATCCAGTGGCGTAGCCCCGGGTAGAATGATGGCATTTGCCTTGTAATCCCGTTGGGGTACCTCGCCGATTGGAGAGGATTTATGAGGTGCATGTTGCATTTATTTTAGTGAGTGTCATATGTGTATATGTAGCAATTTAATTGGATTGTAATTAAAGCTTGACATTAATACATAATCGTAATAGATATGATACCAAAATTATCAAATACCGTAGGCATGCTTAGATTATAGAAATCGTTATTTGAAGCATGTAAACCATTGCATTAGCTCAAATTTAAGAGTGTAAATGAGAACTTATCTTTTGCCGATTGGAGAGGTTGAAAATTGGGATTGATCCGAATATCACACCATGTTGGAGTCGTCCAAGTATAACGCTCCATTGCTTTGAACACGTTAGTATTATATTGATGAAACGATTCTCCATTATTTGAGTCCTTAACATAAGATAAGGGATTAGAAATGTGTTCATATAATTAAATTGTGTAAATATATGTAGTTGAGACTTCATGTAATCATGTTGAAATATAGCGTAATTATAACTACACGACATTAATAGACAACCAAATGCTTAAAGTTTCACGAGCGGGAGCATGTGTGAATTTGGTGAAAACTAATTAATTTAGTGGTCATGAGACATGCCTATGTAATTGAACATTTGATTGAATATTTGAAACAGACAAATAAGTGGAATAAGTAGCAGACTAGCTTGTATGGGAGATAAGTATATAGTAAAGGAAGTGAGAGCATGAATATAGAGCTGCTAGCTGTAGGAACGCAGAAGCAGACAAGCATGCCATTTTGTTCATGTGTGTCACCAATTTTAGAGATTGGCATTGACACAAATGTGATTTAAATTATGACAAGTGCGCCTTGGCAGTAGCTATGCTATTTATAAGTAGCTATTTATAAGTTTATAATAGGCTACGTATGTGTGCATATTAATAGGGGAGCATAGGTAGCATGCAATAGGCACAAATTAAGTTATTGTGTGATAGGCGAATTATGAATTCGTTCAGAGTGGTGTGAATGATATGCATACTGGAATGAATACATATATATGAGTAAACCATCTAAGATAGAAGATTGTGCATGGTACCCATGTGAAAACAATTAAACACGTGGTGGTGATTTAGTTATTTATGTACAAAGGGAACATAATTAATTAAGTGGCAATATGAATGTGTGCCTGAGCTAGCAGTCATACTTGACCATGCATGGTGATACGTGGTACCGATATTATGCTAGCATGTGTATAGGTGAGATAGTTGGCATGTATGAAGTACTGTAGTCATAGAGTTGATCATGCTTGACATGTGTTGTAAAAATGATAATTATGCATGAATTGCATTTTGTGTGCTGGAGGTTTGGTCAACGGGATCAGCTGAACAGAGTCATATAATACTCATAGGGGCCAAGTGTTCAAAGCATGCATGTATTTGAAGTATCAAGAGTCATATAATTAAGCACGTAAGATCAGACGAAAGTACTCATCTGTAGGAAGCAGTCCGAGTCTCGTAACTGAATTGTTGGGTGTGAAGAGAAAATTTGCAGGGACCGGACAGGACCAGCGGGTACGGGACATGATCAGTGGGTACCGGAGGCCTCTTTAAATCCCGGTGAGGATCGATGCTTGGTGCTGCCGGATCGGGTCGCAGGTACCGGACAGGATCAGCGGGTACCGGAGGCCTCTTTACTTGAGTGAGCGGGATCATCGAGAGCTTGACCAGGTTCTGGAAATTAATCGAGGCTGCGGGTACTGTGAGGAGAAGATTCAACCCCGGTATCCACGAGTACCCGGCAAGCAACTGAGTCACCGAAGGCTGATGAAGTGTCGGTGAGAATCAGAGCTGCGTCGGTGACCGAGAATTGTGATGAGTCATCAGGAGGAATGAGTTGTTGCTGCTGGCAGGATAAGCTTACCGGGTACGTATGGAGCAAGTTTGCAGGTGAACACAGGATCCGGAAATGCTGGTGCCGGGAGCTCAGAAGGCTTTTCTTCAATGCTTGGAGGGAGCTTGAGCCAAGTTTGATCCAAACAGGACCAGCGGGTACCAGGGACTTTTTTTTTTTTTTTTTTTTTTTTTGTGAAGTGAACTTTGGCTTCAATCAACCAAGGAGAAAGAACTGGATTAGCGAGAGCCACAAAAACTTCAACAAGATCGATCGAGAGAGGTTGAGGTACCAAGATGAGTTATCGAGACCAAGATGGATCAAGGCACCGGGATCCCGAGATCGAGAGGAGGCATGTATGACCGAGACCGAGGGGAGGTTAGAATAGGTCACCGATGGGTGAGTTGAGTGCTCGGTCGGCTATGGAGTTGTTGCCATCATGAACTGATGGTACCGGTGAGAGCAGGAGGTGACTCTGGAGGAGTGCATCTGACCAGTTTGCAAAGGTGGTCACCGGGATGTGAAGCTACCGGGAACGGAAAAGGTGAGACATCGAGACCAAGAAGGTGAGACACCGTGATGGCCAGAGAACAAGGTGTCGGTCATTGAATAGCTAGTGTTCTGGCCCACCGGGCATGTGCCTGGAGTGGTGAAGCCTTCGGGTCTCGAAAATGAGAGCAACCAGATTGAGGGTGCGGTGTGCACGTACCCGCGGGACTCAAGTACCCGCTGGATTGTGGTTCCCGATGGCTCGTGGTACCCGGAGGCTTGGGTGAGGAAGGTAAGGGGTGTGCTGCATGTACCCGTATACCCGGAAGCTCGTGGTACCCTTACTCAAGGTCGGAGGTGTCTTGTGCGTACATGATTGGTGGTTTCCATCCATGACCCTTGCTCAAGGTCGGAGGCTCGTACCCTAACCTAGGGACCCTCCTTCTAGCGCCAATGTTTCTGTTGAAGAATACGGTAACTAAGAAGCATGATGGGGAGAGAGAGATAGATGACACCGCATGTATAGTGGTTCACCTTGCACTTGGGGCAAGGCTACATCCACTTAGATATTTTACTATGAGTGAGGTCAAGTGACCTTTGTAGTGATACAAGTGTGGGGATCATGGATCCATCCATTCTAAGAAGGGGAGGACTTCCTCTTATAGCTAAAAGAAGTCCTCATCTAGTTTACATTTCCGATGTGGGACATAATACACATATTGCTTCTCCTGAAGCCTCTTGGAGAGCATGGGAGGGTGGCCTCCTAGCAAGGTACTGGCCGACCTCCACCATAGCGAGGTAGCTCGGGTGTCGGACTACCGGATGCATGTCGTAGGCTGGACAAGCCATGTCGCGGGGCCCACCTAAGAGGTCATTGCTTATGCTTGGCGGTATGTGATATAGGTAGTATGTACAACATCAAAGTTTCTTGACCAAAATCTAATCCAAAATAATAAAATCAAACTTAGACAAATAGTAATTACTCCATCCTTTCGGTAACTCCAATTGGTTGTGATCAGGTAAGATAAGTCAATATTTTGGTGGAGCTATGTTCTCTTGTAAAACCATTCTCTCGGTTCAAACCTTTCCTAGACATCACAATTAATTGGATGGGTCTAGACGAGAAAGAGTTAAAGCAATTGTCATTTATTGATTAAAGAATAATTGCCATTACATAATTCTTGGAAAATTAAAACACTGTCTAATCAAAATATGCTGCATCCATGTGCTTGTCTTCGCCAGATTTGAAGTCTGCTATAGTGAGATTGACGTCATTGTCATCTCCATCATCTCCTTTAGTGGCGAGATAGGATTCTTGCTCCCTCAAGTCCCTATACGCCTTGTATTGTGCAGCTAACTTGTTGCTTGCATTGCATTGTTTGAACCACTGCTCACTTGATCCACACTTATGATAAACGTCATTGTGGTTGCCTCCCTTCAATTGAGGTGCACCCTGTGCATGTTGTTAGCGTCCCTTAAGGGGATTGGCACCACTACCAAGGCCTATGGCGGCTCCACCACAACCAGCTGCGCCACGCCCTCCTCTCCCATGTTGGCCCAAGTTGCCATATGTTCCCGCTCCAATTTAGTGGTTACCTTCCTTTTTAGGACTGTCATATGGACCCACACGTCCGTTTTGTCCCTTATCTTTAAGGTTCCGCTCCCTTCTCCCTCCTTTGGGTGCATTATTATTCACCTCGTGAACGCTCTTAGTTCCAACGAGCATTGAATTATAATTTTTCACGAGAATGTTATCATGTTTCTTAGCTATAGACATAACATTGATTAGCTGATGAAACCTCGTGATCCGTCCAGCATTGTACTCACTTTTATATTGCTTTGAAACCAAAAGCGCTGAGACGGGGAAGGTGGAGAGAGTTTTCTAAATTAGCTCTTCATCTGTTATAGTTGTTCCACAGAATGCCAGTATAGATTTGATGCACAGAGCTTCTAAATTATATTTAGAGATGGACTTGAAGTCAACGAAGCGTAGATTATTCCACTTCACCTTCAAGTCAAGGAGGAGGGAATCTTGGACATTGCCAAAGCGCTCTTCTAGCGCCACCCATAGTTTTCTTGGATCCTTGATCGACATGTACTCCCATTGGAGTGAATCATCCATGTGTTGTCACATCAAGATGAGAGCTGTAGTCTTCCTTGTTGGCATTCATTATAGTATGACATTCGGATTCGGTGCATGAATTATGGGCAAGATCCCTTTTGCAGTGAAATAGTTCACAACATCGGTCACCCAACTATGGTAACCTGTGCTTGAAGAGTCAAGCTTGGGAAAGTCGAGTTTTGTTGATCATTCGACATCCTGAAAAGAAAAAGGAGAATAGATTAGTTTTGGAGTTAAAAACTTCTCTGACAACTAATATAAGATTTTCGAGCCTCAATACTACCAAGAAATCGATTTCTAAGAATATTTGGATTAGACCGAAACAATGATGTTTATATGGTCAATTTCAATGCTTACAGAAGCTCTCAATCCGAAATTAACGAACGCTCTTAGTTCGTATATGGTGTGAACTCCCCACAATTCCGCTCTAAAGAATTGAACCCATGTTACAAGAAAGGTGGGAAGAAGAAGGGAGGTTGGAAGTCCCCGAGAAAAAAGAAAGAAATTTAAAGTACAGAAAGCAGGAACTTTAATTGTAAAGACTTACATGTTTGTTTTGAAGCTTGAAACACGCGCGTGTTGATGCAAGCGTGTTGAACGAGGCTAACCGGGAGCTTGAAGTGAGGTTAGCAGATGAGACCAGACGAGACTAACGTGCAGGAGGCGAGGCGAGACTAAGGTGCAGGAGGCGAGGCTAACCGACAGAAGGTGAAGCGGGGCTGCGTTGGGCAGACACTAGCGAGGCAGGAGGGGCTAACAGGTCGGCGCGAGGGCGAGCAGATGCAGGTGAGCACAGGGGCGATTGCGGACCTGGGCTGCAGAGGCAGCGAGGCTAGCGAGAAAAGGTGCAGGGGCGCACTGGGCTGCAGGGGCAGCGAGGCTAGCATGGGCTAGGTGCTTGTGGCTGCAGGTAGCAAGGCTAATGGTGAGGCTAACGGTGGGGAAATTTTTCTGGTTTTTAGGTTTTGATTTCAGGGTTAGGACTAGTGCTGATAACGTGTTTAAGGAAATAAGATGCAAGAGAGATTGTATAGAGAATTGGTGTGTCTATCATTGATAATAGAAGCCCTATATATAGGGATTACAAAGTACAATATCTTGGAGTATAAGAATTCCTATTCTAACTTGAATTGAGAATCTAGAACCTTCTCTCCTATTACAACAATAGAAAGTAAACCTAAATTGACAAAGCACACTAAAAGTCAACATTGTTCGACAATTATTGTGATGTGGGCTTATTAGACTTTATGACTATGTTAAATAGTTACTGTGATTGATGTAGGACGAGAATGAGCCCAATTTAGTCGGAAACCATAAAAGCAAAGAAGCGGCGTAGAATCAAGAAGAGTGATTGGAAAATAGGTAACTCACGGGTAATGAGGTTACTAGCCGCTAGAATATTGAAGAATATTTGGTTTTGGACTTTTCGGGTTTCTCGTGCAAAAAGTCAGGTTTTGATTGTGAATTAGATTGGATCAACTTTTGGCCAGAACGTCCGTTTGAGACGCATGATATCTTTCCAGAATGGGAATGACAAGATCATCAAGACTCATTTTAGTGAGCCCTAACAGATTTAGGCCAAAATATATCGTCTTAATTATCTAATTCAAGATTTAATATTTTTAGGCTAGTCTTACATTTGTTTTAGGATTCTTTTTATTTTAGGTTCTTAGTTTCCTTTTAAATTTGGATTCTTTAGGATTTCTTGATAGATTATGATTTTAGGTTTTGGATGCCTATATAAGCACCATCATGCTTTGTATTAGAATCAGTTTTTTTTTTTTTTTTTTTTTTTTTTTTTAGAATAAGAAACCTTTATTAAAAAAAAAAAAACAAAGTTACATAACACGGGAATGACTAGTGGTAGACAAGAATTTCCCACTCTCCTCCCTAAAACCTAAACCAGTTACGGGTCCGTCACCATAAATGACTTCCATGAGCCGAAAGGGCCCAACCCCTAACCACCTATACCGCCCAACATCTCGAACTACCGAGAATCCCAAGAATATCGATACCACCTCATAGACAACCGCTAAAACAACCAACGCCCTCTTCCACACAGTGTCCCAAAGATGCCAGACCACATACAAGGATCGCTCGTCAGCACATTGACCATAAGATAAAACCGACAATAAACCAAATCGTCCCCAAGAAAAACACCACATCCATGGCACCTCAATTCCCAACCCTACCTCAAAAGAGTAGGGACATGCTACAGACCAGAAAACCTAACCAAAACCCTAATCAAAACCTAACCAAGAAAACTACTTTAAACAAAGGCATAGACCAGCCGCCGCAAAGATCTTCCTTCTCCTCAGATAACCCGCAGGCAAACCACCACCATAAATCTGTCCCGTCGAAGTCGCAACGCCGGAGAGACGCAATCCACGCAGCAAGCCGCACCAACCTCAACTTTTGTCGGCCGGATCTAGGCTTAAAGCCAGATCTCAACGAGCCCACACCGAGTATCAGTAAGAAACTCGCCGGGCCTTGTCGCCTGGGTTCGTCGATCCGCTTGATAGTCAGACACCCTTGCACTCTCCGCCTATCGACCAAACTTAGAGATATATTCCACGTCATACGATCCATGGCATACCGCCGCCACGATCTGGCCTCTAAGCCTGCGTCACTCGCCAACCATCCATCCTGCCCACCTGCGCCGCCGCCTGAGAGGATCGAAAAGTCATACATGACCAAGAAGAACGAATCGGAGACCAAAACTGGAGCCCCGAGACCCCATAATCTCGTCCAGCAACACCTGCCACTCGTCGATAAGGCCGGGACCTATGATTGACGTTGGGGCGCCGCCGGACAGGCAGCAACCGCTTCTGTGCTTTTTCCAAAACCTAGTTTCTTCCCTCTATTCTCGGAGCAGATCATCAAAACCACCACTCTTTATTGCTCTATGCAGATGTTAAGTGTAGATCTTACCGAATTGTATTAGAATCTGTTTATCATATCAAATTTAATAAAATGAGAGTTTTTTCTCAAATTCTCTAATGGACTCTAGATTTATCTTTTTAAGGTTTATTGCTTGTAAACCCAGGTTACGGAAGAGTTTTTCTGGTATTCCTTGCTG
Organism: Rosa multiflora; assembly: GCA_002564525.1. Lineage (NCBI taxonomy): Eukaryota > Viridiplantae > Streptophyta > Magnoliopsida > Rosales > Rosaceae > Rosa > Rosa multiflora. The sequence continues at coordinate 49,139 of BDJD01003909.1, forward strand.
ATTACTAGTTAGAAAACACGTCAGTGGAAGAAGTCAAACTAGGATGAAAACAAATCAAGGAATTCCAAAATTATAAAATTTCCTTCATGTTTGGATGAGCGAAAAAATGATGGAATTTAATTGAAAGTGAGGATTTCATAATTCCTAAAAACCAATTCCATCGTTTAGAATTTTGGATCATATTGGAAATTTTAAATTTCTCTGTGGAAAAAAATGAAGGAATTCGTTATTTAAATTCCTCACTTCAATTTACGAATTTCTTTGCAGTATTCAATTTTTATTTTCAAAACAATAATTTTTTCTATTTTATCTTTTCATTTGTTTTAAACTTTCTTAATTTATTACACATTTCAAATCCTAAATAGATGCAACCAAACAATAGAAATTGCAATTAATGAAATTTTAGATTGATGGAGTTAAAGATTCCATCATTTATAAATTCCTACGGATTTTATAATTTTCTCATCCAAACGCACCGTCACGGAGAACACGGACTCCAAATGAAGGATAAGATTGCTGGAAATTTAATCTATTTTGTCTTAATGCTCTAACATGGAGAACACGTGTTCTCCAAGCCTTTGTATAATTGTATTATAAGTCTTCGCAAGTTCGCGGAATCATAGAAACCAAAAAGTCAAATACTAATTAACATGACTTCCAGTGGTCAAATAAACGTATAGTCCACTCTTCTTCTAACTCTCTAATACTCCTCATGCCTTGTTTTTCATCTTCTTTAAATAGACACAGTCTATGTCTTGTGTAATCTAAATCTAAATTTTGCGACTCTTTGTATATCTGAAAGTTTGTTGAATACTATTTATACTGGTTATCTATCTCCTAATTAATGTCGAGAAATTACACTGTCGTTGTGTTTGTACCCACATTTGCATGTCCACTCAGACATAGCTAATGTGCATAGTTATTGAATGACTTCTAATTACAATGAGCCGCTTAACAAGTAATATGGGCTGGTAGCCCGAACTGGTGGCCGATGAATAATTGGACTCTTTGGTTGGTCCAAGTTGAGTCAGATAAAAGTTAGGCTTTTAGTTATCGGCCAGCCCGTAGTCATCAATTCGAAAAGAGAGTTATTATCTAAAATCCCATCGGCCGATTGTTCAAGTCATTCTAGTCAGTTTCCAACTCGAACACAACTCCGGAGGATAATAGCTAATCGATAAAGTAAGCTGATAAACGATAAAGATGAGGTGGGATCTAGTATTTCAGTCGAATTGAAGTTCGTTAGCAGATAAGGAGAGTTCAATCTAGGATAGTCTACTTCAAGATTAATTACAGCCGTTGATGATGACCATCAGAGCCAAAGCAAGATAGAGTCCATCGTCAAGTCAGCCGACGATAAGTATTGGAGCCAAATCAAGATAGAGTCACTGAGCCAAGAGGAGGCCGAATTCCACTCAACTTCAAAAAGCCAAGAGATCAGTTCAAGTCACAGAGTAGCCAATATAAATAGAAGCATCAACATAAGACATCGACACACACATCTTCAGAAACTCAAGCCATCAAGGTTTTCTTATTTCGTTTTACCTTTTACTTAGGTAGAATTTCCGTCTGTTTCCGTAGTTTATTTGCTCTGCTAGTTACAATCTCAGTTACTTTACCTTTCTTGTAGCCTAGTATTGATTTTGAATTGTTCTATTTGTTTTCTTTCAAACAATAGTTGATAATTTTCAGCCATTCCACATTTCAGTTTCGTTGTTATTATCTTTTATTTGCTCCTTATTGTCTTTATGCTTTACTTGTTTGATCGTGCTATTTACTGTTCGTAGTCGCATAGGAACTATTAATCTTATATTTACTCATACTCTCACAACCGCACCTAACTCACCCGACCTTCAGCCACCAAGTCCTTAATCTAGAGGCATCAAACCGCAGCCAAGAATAAGTTCCTTCCTCGGCTAACAATTCCTTGATAAGTCAGATCTACATCCACTACACCTATAGTTGCACACTTGGCCTTCTGGCCGTGTGCTGGCACGCTCCGCATCTATTCGTTGAGAAGGACATTTGTTCCTTGATCCCTCGGCTGTATAGGCCGAGGTGATTTTCAGAGGCAACATCTTTTGGCACGCCCAGTGGGACGCAAGATTACTATTTTCTTAGTAAGGTTGAATGCAAGGGAAGGAGGTTAGTCAACAAAAACAAGACAACCCGTACAGTGTAAACAGGGGAAAGAAGTGTCTTCGGTGTGGAGAGTCAGGCCATAATTCAACTTTTTGTCCATCAAGGCCGAAGCTCGATCTTACTCCAATCAGAATGTCACTTGAGTCAAGTGGGAATGAGACTTCAGTCTCTTCGTCGGCAGAGCAATCAGCCTATGAATGTAGAGCTCAAGAAGCAGCAAAGACTGCAACAGCAGAACTAGCCGCAAGACAGGAGGCTACACAAGGAGCGGCAGCTGACGCCGCTGCAAGGCAAGAAGACGTGAGACGAGCGGCCACTGACGCAGCCTTGGCCAGGCAATCTACTGAAAGTTCTTCTAGAGGCTCACCACTTAATGCTTTTCAGAGTGCCTCGAATAGTGAAACCACTCCCGGTGTTATCATCTATGCAGCAAGAGATTGTAGAGTTAGAGATACTGTGGAAGCTGATTATTGAGAACCGGTCGGAGTGTCAGCCGAGTATATGTACAAAGCATTGAATGAGGTTTTTAAATTGCAGACGAATGAACTCGCTACCCGAGGAGAAATCAATAATAGAACATTGGTAGATCAGTTAGCTACTGTTTTGGGAGAGAATACTAACCGATCAATCGGAGGATTGCAAACGTCTCTTGAGCAACTGAACCAAACAATGGCGGCTATGGTGAAGGGTTAGAACACTTTGCAAACCTTGCTGATACAAAATCAACAAGGCCAACTCAACCAAGCACTTCAACCTCCATGGCAGCAAGCTCATGCTTATGTTCCACAGCTACAGGCTCAATTTCCTATTAGTGGACAGCCGTTTCAAGCTCAACCCCAATTTGGAATGGCCAATAATTATGTGCAACAGCCTATAAATAACAACAACGGTTTAGGAGGACAAAATCCACCTAGGAATGGGTTGACAATCGAAGAAATAAGGAGAATCTGTGAAGAAACTATAGGGCCGGCTCCTAGAAGAACGGTCAGGCCGAGATACACCAAACCATATCCGGAAAGGGTTGAAAACAGAGACTATCCGAGGGGATTCAAATTTCCTGACTTTCCTCTCTTCAATGGAGATGATTACCAATCAACTATAACACATATTTCTCGGTTCACAGCACGGTGTGCCGAACACTCTAGAGGTGATGACTTGAAGTTGAAGTGGTTTGAAAACTCATTGACCGGCCCTGCACATGTGTGGTACGTTAACTTGGTACCTAATTCTATTCAAAACTGGGCCGACATGGAAAGAGCTTTCCATGAACAATTCTATCGAGCTGAACCAGAAGTCACAGTTGCCGATTTGGCAAAGATGTATCAGGAAGCACATGAATCGGCCCAAGATTTCTTGGATAGATTTAAGGCCGCAAGAAACAAGTGCAAAGTTAATTTGGGGGAGCTAGAGTTTGTCCGGATAGCTCAACAAGGTCTAAATTACGAGTTGCGCAAGAAATATGAAGGAGTTGATATTAGGGACATCTTTGAATTAACCGCTAGCGTGGCTAGATACGAGGCAATCATCAGAGAAGAAACTCAAGCTAGATCAGCCTCAAAGGGAACTTATTATAAGAATCCTACTGTTCATGCTATGGAGGCCAATTTCTAAGGTTTGAAGGTCGAGGAAGAAGATTCGGCCGATATCAATGCTGCCAAATTGTTTATAAACAAGCCAGTGGTTTATAAAGCCCTTGCAAAGTCATCAAACAAAATCAAGGATAAACCTCAGCCGATAACCTACCATACCAAAGATGGGACACCTTTAAGATTGACACCTACCCGCACATACACTTTTGATATCACAAAGGCTGACATAATTTTTTATCAACTTCTTGCTGAGAAAGTAATTAAATTGCCAAATAGCCATGTTATTCCTAAGGCCGATGAAACTAGAAATAAGTCTTATTGTAAATTTCACAATTCATGGAAGCATTCTACTAACAATTGTGTGGTTTACTGTGATACTTTGCAGGATCTCATTGAAAAAGGAAAGCTGAAGTTTCCGGAGACGAACAAACCAGGTCAGCTTGTCGATACCGACCCTTTTCCAGTCAACATGGTGTACGTCAACTTCCCAAGTGGTCACAGGTGGAATTGACCTAACATGAACTTGTCTGATCCTAGGGCCCGTAGAAGGATATGTTTCGTGACCAGAGGAGGGAGCCAGTTTATGACAGTCAGTATGAGGATGCATACGATATGACAATGCCACCAGCTTTGAAGGCCTCATCGTCATCTACTTCAAAAGCACCGCCGGCCAGTACTGTGATTCTGTGCAGCCGTTGCAACTGTGAGGTAACCCTCAGTAATCTTCTGCAAATCAAGAACTAAGAGTTAGCTACTGATCAACAGGTATAGCCTGAGTTAAAAGCCCCAACTAATTGTGAAGAAAGTAAGAAGAGAGACACAGGAGGGAAACATGCTGGCAATGAATTAGGGACTTCCACGGCCAATTTGCCCGAGGATGAAGTACTTAAGCACTTTGGCCCACACACTCCCAAGGGATGTTATCAGGGACAACAAACTTCACAAAGTGTGTTTAAAAGGATAAAGGAATCTGAAAACGCTGAAAGCAGACGACTTTCGGTGAGGAGGAGGTTGACTTTGGAGGAAGATGATCTTGAGGGAAATTTTGCTGAATGTTTCAATGGCCGACGACGATCAGGTTTTGACCAAGATGATCGATTTTATGACCAAGTTTACTTTGCTAGAAATAGAGGCCGCAGACCTTATAGGACATATCGGCCACCAGTTACTCATGACAATAGGTGGTATGGTCGAGCGGCCAGAGATTAACCATTTTCCCCTTTGACAAAAACTCAAAAGAGACGCATGCAAAGGGAAGTGGCGGCCGCAAGGCAGCAAGGGTCTGAAGGGCAGGAAATCAAACGCTCAACTGAAGCCTATAACAGAAAAGCTCCCATAATAAGAGAGAACTTTCATAAGGATTCAGGAGAACTTATGGAACTTGAGACCATCGGTGACCAGTTTGAGAATGTTCTTAGCTTCCCAAAGCTACCTTATATGCGGTATACTGAAGGAGTGGTAAATATATTCAAACATCTCAACCCTCCATTTAAGTTGGCTGAATTAGAAACAATGAGAAAGTTCCATCAGAAACATTCAGCCCTTGCAGTCTATGGACTTCCAAGGAGCCAAGATTATATTCTCAATACAATAATGGCAAATTCTGATGCAGATCATGCTCTGATTCGGCAGGGTTTCCATAGCCGATTCATTACTCCTAGTTTGAAAGCGTTATATCAAGCGCATCGCAAAGGAATCCAAAAGAAGGATATCGTCGCTAAAATTCCAGTTTCAGAAGCCGAATTTCATTTCCTTAGATGTTTTCATAAAAGTCACTCGGCTGTGGAAACCTATGGCATAACACCAGAAGAGGTCCAGCTTGCAAGAGAACTAGATGATTATTTAGAGAAGAAAGACTTCGCAACTGAAGAGCAAGCGAAGGCTGATGCCAAAGCTAAGGATATTGAACAACAGAAAGAGATACAGAAGGCGGCTAGGGATAAGACGCCAAATGGGAAAATCCCACCATAAAAGTACTGAGAGGACAGGATCCGCCATTCTCAAATCAAGATCTGGGGATGATGAAGAAATATCATAGAATGTATTCATCATTGGCCACTTATGGCCCAACTGAGGAGGAAAGTGCGATGCTGAAGATGTTGGAAAAGGACCTGTCTTCAGAGTCATACCTCATCACCAAGGATTCTAGCATCAGATTAAAGATAAGCTATCAGGCAATGATGGAGAATAGTAAGCTAGAAGCCAGCATTGATAACTTGCCCATTTCCTATTCTGACCTTGCTTACATCCGCACTTACCATAAACAACATCCGGCTGCTGAGATATATGGATTCACGTCTGCCGAGAGAAAATTATTGGATAATTTGTCCAAATACCTGCGGGCTTGTGCAGTTGAATGGCAAGCCGAGACAGAAAAGGCATCCACCAAGCTAACAACTAGGGCCATTGAAGAATTAAAGAAAGAGCAAGCCAGTCTCAATCAGCAATTGAAGGATGAGGAAATGGTAGAAGGTGCTGCCACGAACAATGGCAAGCAGGACGATTTTGGAGACGATGGTGATGAGGAAGTCGATTATGGGGAAGAGGAAGAACAAGGTGACTATGATAATGAAACTGGAATCGACTATGACATAGGAGATGACACAGCTTTTGACATAGAAACCTTATCCCCATTTTACAAGGGCGAGGCTGCCTTTGGAAAAGGAGAAGGTAATACAATGGACATCAACATGGTTTATGTCCTACCTTCAAAACTCAAAGCTCAACCAGGTCAGTCAAATGAACTGATCAGCGACTTTGTTGCCGATCGACAACCTCGATTTGAGATTGATGAAGTCGATGCCCAATTGATGGATGAAGAAGGCCCTGTGGTACTCACAAAACCAACGGCCAAAATGGCTCAACATTTGAAGCCGTTATACATCACGGCTTACATAGAGGGATATCCAATAACGAAAGTTTTGGTGGACAATATATGGTGCAGCAGTTAATGTGTTACCTACAGCCGTCATGAAGAAATTAAGCAGAACTGAATCTGATTTGCTCCCTTCGGACATTACAGTGAGCAACTTCTCTAGAGATAAGAGTACGCCAAGAGGTATCCTCCCACTCGATGTCACCGTGGGGGAAAAGACAAACATGACGGCTTTCTTCATGGTCGATTCATCTGCTCATTACAATGCATTGCTTGGCCGCGATTGGATTCACCAGAACATGTGTGTACCTTCTTCCCTGCATCAAGTTTTGATCTTCTGGCATGGCAACAAAATTGCGGTCATTCCAGCAGACAATAACCCATTTCAGGCATCCACCAATGTAGTGGAAGCAAGGTTTTACGAGGATGATATTGGTTATTTCACGTTCAGTGGATGAGATAGTAAGGGTCGACCTACCCAAGTTATGGCCTAGAAGATTGTCAACCTAGGGATTGAGGATGTTTTGCAAGACGCAGAGCGTCCAACCTTGGTTGACCTATTCAAGGACAATATCAATGTCTAGAGACCCAAGGTCTCTAGAAAGAAAGGCCGCAGTTCGATCTATTTTAGGACGTTTGCTGGCCTATTGGGTCGATAGGACTACCAAGTCTAACTCAGCCATCAACTTGATAGAATATATTACAGAACAACAGGAAGAAGAACTGCAGTTGGAAGATATCGGCCCAGCCCCGGCAGAATTGGAAGATACTGAAGCCAAAACTCAAGATCTCGTAGATCAAATTAACTTGGGAGATGAGGATAACCCTCGGCTGATCTCTATCAGTAGACTTCTCGATCCAGAACTGCGAACAGCGATGGAGGCATTATTATGAGAATACAAGGATTGTTTTGCATGGGAGTACCATGAAATGCCTGGGCTCGATAGAGGTTTAGTAGAACATGTGTTACCTCTTAGAGACGATTGTAAACCTTATAAACAAGCTCCTCGGCGATGTTCCGCCGAGGTACAAATTGAAATGAAAGAGGAAATTGAAAGATTGTTACATGCTAAATTTATTAGACCTGCTAAATATGTGGAATGGGTTTCTAACGCTGTACCTATAAGAAAGAAAAATGGCAAGATGAGAGTATGCGTTGACTTCAGAAACTTGAACTTACCCCCAGTGTTAGTACCTCCACAGAAAGGAAAGCCGTTGAAGCTCTATATCGCGGCCACAGCTGAATCAATTGGGAGCATGTCGGCTCAAGACAATGATCAAGGAAATGAACAAGCCATCCATTATCTGAGCAGAATCCTCACACATGTTGAGCTAAGATATTCGCCGATTGAAAAACTGTGCCTCGTGCTCTACTTTTCGACCATTAAATTACGACATTATATGTTACCATAAGTTGTTCATATAATTTCACAAACGGATTTAATTAAATATATGCTGACTCGGCCGATCATCAAAGGCCAAATTGGAAAATGGATAATGGCACTTTCTGAATTTACTTTCAAATACGTAGCTCAGAAGTCAATCAAAGGCCAGGCATTGACTCAATTTCTTGCTGACCACCCTTCTGTTGAAATTGAAGATATGGAGAACATTGAAATAGATACTACACAAGTCGGCCAGATGTATCACGAGCCTTGGCTACTATATTTTGATGGCTCAAGCACTAGTGACTCCGCCGGGGCAGGGATAGTGATTGAATCTCCAACCGGCCAAAAGCATCAATATGCCTTCAAACTGGACTTTAACTGCACAAACAACCAGACTGAATATGAAGCCTTAATCATTGGCTTGGAATTATTGGAAGAGCTTGGAGCAACACGAGTTAAAGTGTTTGGGGACTCACTACTAGTCATCAATCAAATGCTCCAGGTTTTTAGATGTTCAAATCTTTCGCTGGCCACTTATTATGCCGCAACACAACAATTGATTAGTTGTTTTCATGATGTGGAATTTCACCATCTGCCGCGAGAACTCCATCGAGAAGCCAATGAAATGGCTCAGATTGCTTCTGGTGTCTGCATCCCGGAAGGCCAGACTAACAAAGTCATCACAATTGAGAGGAAATCGTTGCCATCTTTGGCCGAGAGAGGTATGCCGGCTGATGTTTTTGAGCTTGACGTGCCACTTGGTGATTGGAGATTTTACATAATCTAACACCTTTTGATGAAAACTGACGGAGGTGGGAGTCGAAAAATCAAAATGTTGTCTAGCAAATTCACCATTAAAAATGGTGAACTGCTAAGAAAAAGTCCTGATGATGACCTCCTTCTTCGTTGCCTTGGCTCTGAAGATGCCCAACTCGTAATGGCTGAAGTTCATGAGGGTATTTGCGGAGCACACCAAGCTGGGATAAAAATGAGGTGGTTAATTAGGAGACATGGCTACTACTGGCCAACTATTCTTAAAGACTGTATTAAGTATGCTCGAGGCTGTGCTCCATGCCAACTTCACGGGTCCATTCAGAGAGTTCCAGCTTTCCCCATGAATCCAATAGTGAAGCCATGGCCTTTACGGGGCTGGGCAATGGATATAATTGGCCAAATCTCTCCCTCATCTTCCAAACAGCACAGATGGATTCTGGTAGCCACAAACTACTTTACAAAATGGGTTGAGGCCGTTCCATTCACCTCCATAAGTGGTGCCGAGGTGATCAGATTCATTGAGTAGCACATCATTCACCGCTTCGGTATTCCAGAAAATATCACAACTGATTGAGGATCGGTATTCATAGCCGAAGCCATCATCGAACGAATGGCCGAGTATAAGATTACAATGCAGCAATCGACATCCTATTATGCTCAGGCTAATGGACATGCTAAGGCCACAAACAAAGTCCTCATCCAAATTGTGGAAAAGATGATTCAGGAAAATCCGCGTGATTGGCACAATCTTTTGTCAGAAACTTTATGGGCTTATCGGATCTCCAAACGCTCGGCTACAGGAACAACTCCCTTTGCTCTGACTTATAGACATGACGCAATTTTACCAATGGAAATGACAGTCAGATCATTGAGAGTCGCAATGGAAAACAATCTCACGGCCGACGAATATAGTCAGGCAATGCTTCAAGAACTAGAGGATCTTCACCAGGCACGGCTGGATGCATATGATCGGCTTTAAGCTCAAAAGAAGGCCGTCGCTCGTGCTTATAATAAAAAGACCAGATACAAGAGTTTTGGGGAAGGCGAGTTGGTTTGGAAAGCAGTGTTACCCATCGGCACGAAGGATCCCAGATTTGGAAAAAGGTCACCAAATTGGGAGGGTCCGTTTATTATTGACAAAGTTCTCGGAAAACTAGCATATCATTTGCGAGATAAAGATGGTGAGCGAAACGCAATGCCCATTAATGGCCAATACCTAAAGAAATATTATCCCACAATGTGGGAAGCGCGGGCTACTGAATAATGGTGTGACCAAAATACAGCCACCATCTTATAATTTATTTGTTTAGGCCGTTTTGATTTTGGCTATTTTGATTCCTTGGCCGATGCAGTTAGGCCGAAAAGATTATTATTTTTATTAGATTTTTCCAGTTTGTTTGCGTGGCCATTATGCTCCACTTGTACTTACTACTACAAGATATTATCTATACATGACACAACAATGTTTATGATAATCTACCGGCAAGCAAATAATTAATTCGCTTTTCATTTGCCCATAAGTCTCAATTGTTTACAAAAAAAAAACCGGCCAATGGCCGACGAAAGAGCCACATACATAAATCATCATTACTCGGCTAATAAAGCTTTAAGAGCTCCCAAGGTAAAACCAGTATCCAGAAGGTGACTCTCAAGTTGCATACACTTAGGCTCGACATTTTTCAATTTGGCCTCTATCTTTTTCAGTTTTTCTTGGCTTTGGAAACAATGCAAATGACCGTCTGGTAATGCTTTTCTGTTTGCCTTTCAAAGCCATTGCTTGGCCGACCCAATCCTACAAAATATAGAGCTTAGCACATCATGTTTCTCGGTGTATCTCAAGTTTCTAGTTATTCGGTACTATTCGCCAAAAACCACGAAACTTGGCCAACTTTCATTTGAGTTGGCTGCCACTTTCTTTTGTGGTGGCCACCAACTTTCATTTTGAGTTGGCTGTCACCTTCTTTTGTGTTGGCTACCAGTTTTCATTTTGAGTTGGCTGCCACTTTCTTTTGAGTTGGCTTGCCAACTCTCATTTTGAGTTGGCTTCCAACTCTCATTTTGTGTTGGCTGCCAACTCTCATTTTGAGTTGGCTGCCACTTTTTTTTTAGTTGGCTTGCCAACTCTCATTTTGAGTTGGCTGACCAACTCTCATTTCGTGTTGGCTGACCAACTCTCATTTTGAGTTGGCTGACCAACTCTCATTTCGTGTTGGCTGACCAACTCTAATTTTGAGTTGGCTGCCAACTCTCATTTTGTGTTGGCTGCCAACTCTCATTTTGTGTTGGCTGCCAACTCTCATTTTGAGTTGGCTGCCAACTCTCATTTTGTGTTGGCTGACCAACTCTCATTTTGAGTTGGCTGCCACTTTCTTTTGAGTTGGCTGCAGCTTTCTTTTGAGTTGGCTGCCACTTTCTTTTGAGTTGGCTACCAACTCTCATTTTGAGTTGGCTGGCACTTTCTTTTGAGTTGGCCATCAACTCTCATTTTGAGTTAGCTCACTTTCTTTTAAGTTGGCTGACTTGAATTTCCTCATGCATTTGGCCTACTTAAAAATTTGAACTCCCTTGTTGGCTTATTCTTCCTCACTTGGGCTCGTTGGCCAACCTGAGATTTTTCATGTGTTGGCTTACTCCTCCTTATTTTGGCCAACTTGAACTTTTTTCATGTGTTGGCTTATCCAAAATAGCTTTGTTGGCTTCCTTAAGATTTTTCGTGTGTTGGCTTACTCCTCCTTACTTTGGCCAACTTGAACTTTTTCATGTGTTGGCTTATCCAAAATAGCTTTGTTGGCTTCCTTAAGATTTTTCGTGTGTTGGCTTACTCCTCCTTATTTTGGCCAACTTGAACTTTTTCATGTGTTGGCTTATCCAAAGTAGCTTTGTTGGCTTCATTGAGATTTTTCGTGTGTTAGCTTACTCCTCCTTACTTCGGCCAACTTGAAATTTTTCATGTGTTGGCTTATCCAAAATAGCTTTGTTGGCTTCCTTGAGATTTTTCATGTGTTGGCTCCCACTAGCCACTACTTTAATGGCCCACTCATGGTTTTTCATGAGTTGGCCAACATGAGCTACAAATTGGCTTTCTTGTGATATTTTTTTTTTGTTGGCCACCAGAAGCTACATTTCCGTGTTGTCCTACTTAAATTGGTTTGGCTTACTAACGAACAACTCATTTACCTACTTGAATATCATTTTCTCAAGTTGTCCCGTTACTTAACTTACTAGAGCTAGGTATAGTAGTCAACTTATTAACTCGGATTTCGGCCACTACATTTGGTTCGCCAATTTAGTCTGTTTCTGGAGATCTCGTTCGACCAAGACAATCATGGAGGTAGTGAGGGACATAAAATCATGAGTTTTCAGAAGTCGATTAGGGGGCCAAGTTGACTCAAATTTCTCAACCACTCGGCGACATTCGCCGATGCTTAAGAAACTTGGGGGGAGGGGGCAATGTTTGTACCCACATTTGCATGTCCACTCAGACATAACTAATGTGCATAGTTATTGAATGACTTCTAATTACAATGAACCGCTCAACAAGTAATTTGGGCTGGTAGCCCGAAATGGTGGCCAATGAATAATTGGACACTTTGGTTGGTCCAAGTTGAGTCAGATAAAAGTTAGGCTTTTAGTTATCGGTCGGCCCGTAGTCATCAATTCGAAAAGAGAGTTATTATCTAAAAGTCCATTGGCCGATTGTTCAAGTCATTCTAGTCAGTTTCCAACTCGAACTCAACTTCGGAGGATAATAGCTAATCGATAAAGTAAGCTGATAAACGATAAAGATGAGGTGGGATCTAGTATTTCAGTCGAATTGAAGTTCGTTAGCCGATAAGGAGAGTTCATTAATCCAGGATAGTCTACTTCAAGATTAATTACAGTCGTTGATGATGACCATTAGAACCAAAGCAAGATAGAGTCTAGCGTCAAGTCAGCAGATGATAAGTTGGAGCCAAATCAAGATAGAGTCACTGAGCCAAGAGCAGGCCGAATTCCACTCAACTTCAAAAAGCCAAGAGATTAGTTCAAGTCACAGAGCAGCCAATATAAATAGAAGCATCAACATAAGACATCGACACACACAACTTCAGAAACTCAAGACATCAAGGTTTTCTTATTTCGTTGTACCTTTTGCTTAGGTAGAATTTCTGTCTGTTTCCTTAGTTTATTTGCTCTGCTAGTTACAATCTTAGTTACTTTACCTTTCTTGTAGCCTAGTATCGATTTTGAATTGTTTTTTTTGTTTTCTTTCAAACAATAGTTGATCATTTTCAGCCATTTCAGATTTCAGTTTCGTTGTTATTATCTTTTATTTGCTCCTTATTGTCTTTATGCTTTACTTGTTTGATCGTGCTATTTACTGTTTGTAGTCGCATAGTAACTATTAATCTTATATTTACTCATACTCTCACAACCGCACCTAACTCACCCGACCTTCAGCCACCAAGTCCTTAATCTGGAGGCATCAAACCGCAGCCGAGAATAAGTTCCTTCCTCGGCTAACAATTGCTTGATAAGTCAGATCTACATCCACTACACCTACAGTTGCACACTTGGCCTTCTGGCCGTGTGCTGGCACGCTCCGCATCTATTCATTGAGAAGGACATTTGTTCCTTGATCCCTCAGCTGTATAGGCCGAGGTGATTTTCAGAGGCAACACGTTGCCGTGGCCGTTGCCGCTTTCGTTGCCGTTGCGTTGGAGAGTTACCATGGACTAGCATTAGGTGTGCTGATTCTAATATATAGGTACTTGTTAATTAATCGTACGTTATTTAAAAGGTATAGAAGAGCTAATGGGTTTTCATTGTTTTGTTACATTTTGCAATAGTTGTCTGTGTGATTGATATCATAGTTGTAGTATGGAGGAAACGACGTAATCAGAAAGGTAGCAGCTCTGATGATCCGACACTCACAATGGACAATTTTCTAAATGATATGGAAAGAGAGAAGCCCATCAGGTTTACTTCTCTACAACTGCGGATTGCAACTGATAACTTCACCAACTTGTTGGGTTCAGGAGGGTTCGGTTCAGTTTATAAAGGTGTATCTAGTAATGGAACACTTGTGGCAGTGAAGGTTCTAAGTGGTACCTCGGACAAGAGAATTGATGAGCAATTTATGGCGGAAGTTAGTACACTTGGCAGGATTCATCATGTCAACTTGGTTCGTCTCCATGGTTTCTGCTTTGAGAGACACCTCAGAGCGCTTGTTTATGAGTATGTGTCAAATGGTTCGCTTGACAAGTTTCTTTTCCATGGAAACAAGATTTTAAGATTCGAAAAGCTTCATGAAATTGCAGTTGGGACAGCTAGAGGGATTGCTTACTTGCACGAAGAATGCCAGCAGCGAATAGTCCACTACGATATAAAACCTGGAAATATTCTTTTAGATGTGAATTTCTTCCCTAAAGTTGCTGATTTCGGTTTGGCCAAGCTGTGCAACAGGGACAATACTCATATATCAATGACAGGTGGGAGGGGAACTCCTGGTTATGCTGCACCAAAACTTTGGCTGGGGCTTCCTATAACCCACAAATGTGATGTGTACATTTACATCTTTGGATTAATGCTGTTATTCGAGATTATAGGTAGAAGAAGAAAACTTGACCTTAATCTTCCAGAGAGCCAAGACTGGTTTCCAAGGTGGGCATGGAAGAAGTTCGAAGCTGGTGAACTAGGACAACCGGGTAGTATGTGGTATAGAGGAAAAAGATAGAGAGGCATGCAGTAGAGAGAATGTTAAAGGTAGCTATCTGGTGTGTTCAGTGTAGGTCCGAGTTGAGGCCTTTAATGAGTGTTGCGGTGAAGATGTTGGAAGGAGAAATTGATATTCCTAGACCTTCAATTAATCCATTCTAGCTCTTGATGCCAGACACTCCTATCGTGGCAGCATATAGCACTAGTGCCTTCGACACGGATTCCTCTCAAACAATAACTGGATATAACATTGTCTGTAAGACTCCCATCATGAAAAAGTATGAGATTGAAATAGCGTCTACTTAAGTCTTAAGTAGGTTGAAGCAAGTCCTGACTGATTCTCTTTTATTTTCTTGCAAAATGTCACGTCTCTCAATTATGTATATTATAGGCAAATAGACATGTGGTTTTGATTGTACAACTCCTCAAACTGTGCTGATCAGCAGTCATGACTCATGACCTGTTCCCTTATTATATAGAACAATGAGCGTATGTATGCATCTCCTCTTGCATTCCATAAACTGCTCTTATATAAGTTCCATTACATTTTTGAAAGGGATATCTTCACAAATGGTGTATGAACTTTAGGCCATTCTACATTTTGGTGTACCAACTTTCAAAACTATTAGAATGGTGTATCAAGTTTGCTCCAATCTTTCATTTTGGTGTACGCCGTTAAATTTTCCGTTATCTTTGCAAAAAAAAAAAAAAATTCCGTTATTTTTCTTTTAGCTTTGTCAGTTTTTTTTTTTTTTTTTTTGTAAAGATAACGGAAAATTTAACGGCGTACACCAAAATGAAAGATTGGAGCAAACTTGATACACCATTCTAATAGTTTTGAAAGTTGGTACACCAAAATGTAGAATGACTTAAAGTTCATACACCATTTGTGATATTTTCCCTTTTTGAAATGGCACTCTGCTAAAGGATATTGGAATTTCTTGAAAGTTTCACAATGTGAACTATCTGGTTCAGTATAGAATGATTACTGCATTGCATTTTTTATGAAATTGTGCAATTGTTCAAGGAAAATGTGCTGTTTGTTGGCCTGTCGTATAACACAGGTACTTGATTCCTTTTGTTCTTAGTAAAAACTTGATTCTTGCTATATAGTCCTCTGCGATTAAATTTATGAGGCAACACCTTTGAATTTATACTGTAAGGCTGCAAAATCCTGTAGTTATTACATTCACAAAATTCAGAATTAACTCCATGACATTACTTCGCATTGCAAGATCAACTATTATGTCATTTGCGGAACTTAAAACCCATAGCAATATTGTAAGCTGGTCTAAGTGGAGTTGACGACTCTCTTCCATGAATCCTTAAACATGACACATACACTTCTTTTTAAAAATATTATCCCCAATTTTCATATATATATAGATATATATATATATTATGTATGTAGTGTTAGACAACAATCAGGCTTCCTTGAAGTGGTGGTACAACTCAAAGAGTGGGTGCTTCTTAGCATGCATCTATAATGTAAGACTGAAATTTATTGAATTTCGGCGTCGTAGACACCATAATTATGAGAAGGTACGTATACTGTCCTTGGTTATACACATATACGATATACAACTCGACCGGCATCATAAAAACTTTAATCCCCACAAAGATATTGATTTACTATCACAGACAAATTAAGTTCGAAATACATAACAACTTCTTTCTCAACTAAATCTATAAGATGTCTTGAAGCTGTTGTCACCCTCTGGAGCAGGGCCGGCCCTAAGGGCTGCCGCCTGAGGCAGCCGCCTCAGGCCACCGGCTCCCGGGGGCCTCCGGAGTTTGGAATTTCAGTATATAAGTTAAAGATAATATATATATTACAGTTTGTTGCCTTAAGCATGTGGTTGCGTGTTGCTCCAGCGGAAGAGAAGTTAGACTCTATCCTTGGCCACCAAGGTTCGAGTCAAGTGCTGCTCCACTTCTCTCTTGAATTTTTTTCAATCAATTAAGGGAATTGAGTGGCAGTGTGGGGCCCAGCAGGCAGCAGCTTCCCTTTCAGGTTTTTTTTTTTTTTTTTCATTCAATCCCTTAAACTTGGACCCGTGGCCCAGCCTCATTTTTTATTTTTCATTTCCTTTTCCATATAAACTTTTCATTTCCTTCTTCTATATGAATAACTATTCTTTTCCTTCTCCTTATGGAAAACTAACTCAAATTAAACCCTATATATTGATTGTGTATGCATAGAAAATTTCCCACATCAAACAAGATCGATTATTTATTGTTAAGATGCCTCCCATCAGAAAACACAAGTCTGGAGCTCAGAAGAGAAAAGAAAAGGAACGACAAGAAGCATTAACTCAATCTCTAGCTGGATCACTTGATAAGTATTTTGGGGGAAACAAAAAGGCAGAAACGTCAGTTCAAAATGTGGTGAATGATCAGGAAGATGAGTATAATAATGAACAACATGATGAACCCATGAATGCTCATGAGAATCATGGTGAAGAAGAAAGAGAGCATATGATTGACACTGAGAATGAAGATCAACTCATGGATGAGGAAGATAATGATAGTATGGATCAAGATGTCCCAAATGCATATTTCAATGAGCAAATTAACTTTCCTTTGAATGTTGATGACCCAGGTAATTGGGATAAGATTGACTACAATATCAGAGACTTTTTGGTTGAAAGAGGTCCTCAAAGAGACCACGATTACAATTTTCCCAAAGATAGTAGAGGCTGACATTTTTCTTCAGAACATTTCTTTCGATATTTACCAAATGGCGAGAAGCAAGATCGGAATTGGCTAGTGTATTCAGAGT
>BDJD01003909.1:67584-88132 GCA_002564525.1 Rosa multiflora
CTACAAAGCGATGGCAAGTTTTCAAAGATTTTGTGGATGGTCTTACAGTTAAGCCGTTGTCACAGACACGTTGGGAGAGTCATGTTGAAAGTGTTAAACCCATAAGATTTCAAGCTCGTAAAATAAGAGATGCTTTAATTCACTTGGCAAAAGTTAGTGAAGATCTGAAGACACAGAGTGAATTGCTTATAGAATTTTGTTAACTATACCGGTCACAGTTGCTTCTGCAGAAAGAAGTTTCTCAAAGTTGAAATTGATCAAATCTTATCTTCGGTCAACCATGTCACAAGAAAGATTAAACGGTTTATCTATGCTATCTATTGAAAAAAATATGGGAGATAAACTTGATTATGACAACATTATTTGTACTTTCGCAGCTAAAAATGCGAGAAGAGCAAGGTTTCAGTGATGCTTTGTAAATTTAAAGGCGTGATGGCATAGCCTGCCACTGGGTTCCAGCCATCGAAAAAAAAATTTATGTTTAACTAGTTTTGTAATTCAGAATTTTATGCAAGGAATAAATATTCATATACTTGTGTATTGTTATTGATTTCATATTTACTTTTATTCAAAATACATGATTTTATACTTTTATTTGGCACAAAAAAAAAAAAATATATATATATATATATAGACACCCACACACACAATAGGAGGCCACATTTTAATTCTTCGCCTCAGGCCGTTAGAATCTCAGGACCGGCCCTGCTCTGGAGCAATATGGATTGCAAATTTGCAGTAAGTCTTTATGCATCTGGGTTACAACGATCAACATTAACATCATATATATACTTCAAGTTTGTCGATCGTAACCATCAACAACAAAATATATATTTGGCTTAAGAGTGAGAAGCAGGGAGCATAATCTTGATGTTTCCCTCAAACCTGCTGTAAATGATCGACCTAGATAGTCGAATTTGATCACTTTACGAAGAATAAGCGACTGTGAGAAATCAGTAGCATGATTCCGAACGTGTATTTCAGATTTTTTTTTTGTTCTTGACCAAAAAAAAAAAGGATATTTTTTTGTTCCTCAGTCAAAGTCCATATGTTTTGCTCAAAGCAAAGAATACAAGGTGTCTCAAGTTCAGCACTGGCCTTGACATCCAAAAAATTGTTGACGGTTTGAACGTTACAAGGAAGACTTTCATGCCTTCTCTTTTTTGGTCCCTTGTCTCAATTAAGTTTTATCCATGTAGATGACATCAAGCATTGTCATAAGTCATAACGTCATTTTATTACAATCTAAATTTTTTTGGTTTCAATAGAGTACGTTTATGTGAATAAGTTATATGTAACAATGGTCTTCACTTTGTGTGACCATGAATTCGAGTATATATGCCTATGAACTCTTCAAAAGATTGAAAGTTAATAAATTTGAAAGGACTAAATATTGTTTAATCCTTGAGCTTTTGACCATAAAACGCTTCAGTCCCTGACATTCTAATTTCACACGTTTAGTCCCTGTACTTTAAAATTTCAGACCAATAGGTCATTGCCGTCTAAAAGTCGCGGCGAAATGTTTATTATGCCCTCAGTTTTTTTTTATAATAAATTTATTCGTTTCTCTTTTATTTATTTATTCTTTTTTCTTTATTTTATTTATTCTTTTTTTTTTCAAACAGGAAAAAAGAAAGGAAAAAAAAAAGAAAAAATAAACAAAAAGAAAGAAAGGGAAAAAAATTCATTTTCCAAAAAAAAAAAAATAATTAATTAAATTTAAAAAATAACTGAGGGCATAATAGATATTTCACCGCGACTTTTAGACTGCAATGACCTATTGATCTGAAATTTTGAATTACAGGGACTAAACGTGTGAAATTAGAAGGTCAGGGACTGAAGTGTTTTATGGTCAAAAACTCAAGGACTAAACAATATTTAGTCCAATTTGAAATTATTCTGTCTTGATGAAATTATCATTATATGTAGTATATGCTAATGAATTAAAAGGCGCGCCTCTTAAAAAGTGGAAATCAGGCCTAAAATTGAGTGGGTTTCATCGGTAAGGTGATGAGGACGCAGCGTCGTCCAAGGAGTGAGAAGCGACGCCCAAGGCGCCAAAGGCCCACAAAAGAAAAACCACGTCGTTTTGAAACGGATTCTGTGTAGCTTATCTGGAGAGTAGCAGCCGTAACTATGGTCACAGAGTCTACAAGGTAATATTTGCCTAGTCTTTTGCTTGCATGATGGCCACTGTCCTCTTGTTCTCTCTTTCTCTAGTGTGTCTCCTTCTCTCTCCCCCATTGAAAGATATGATGGCCTTGAAGGCCTGTGTGAATTTGTTCTATTAGAGAAACTGTTACTCAACATGGTTATTATGGAAGAGATCAAGAGAAGGCCAATATGGGTGGGCATGGAATAATTGCAGATTTTGCTTTATATGTATTTTCTGTCCAGCTTGTTTTTATGCATCACATGCATTACTTGACTCCCTGGTTGGTGAACCTGTTACTGGCTTCTTCCCTGGTTGTAATTTATTTGTTCCATTTCTGAATTGCAGATATGTTGAATCACTGACTACAGGGTTGCCAACCAGGTTTGCATTTGAAAACTTAAGGAATGAAAATGCATAAGTTAATATTTACTTGTTCCACCTTGTCATTAGATGGTGAGGAACTGAAACCATTAGTTGGTGCAGAGTGCTGCTTGAACCAAGAAATCTGAGAGGTTGAGAGTCTGAGAGTCCGAGAGTTATGAATGGGAGCTAAACTGGGTTTACTATGTTGAGGCCAAGTAGTATATGATTGTCTCTTGTCATAATTGATATGCTGTCATAATTGTTTACAATTGTATAATACCAATTGTATAAGACCAATTATATAATACCAATTGTATGTCCTTTTGGTTACTCTTAATGTGGTATATATAAAAGTAATAATTACATCAATATATGAGGCTTACGCCTTACGCCTCAAGGCGAATGCTTTCTTGAGGTTCACCGAAAAACGCCTCGGCCTATACCTCAGCGTTTTAAAACATTGGAATATATATGCACAGACATTTTCCAAGATATTTTTCTAGCTAGTAAGGGAGCAATTATCACCAGGACTATTTTTCTTTTCCATATATAGATTGGTTAGAATGATTAGACTGAAGCAACAGAGCAATATGGTAGGAAAAGAAATCATATTTCAGAAGTGTGAAATAGTAATTATCCAGACAAAATGGCAAATCCCATAGTTTTGTAAGAAAAAAAAAAAGATATAATAACAGAACTTATTCATGTCTCTATTCTGGTAAATCATTGATCCATCTCGACAATTTCCTTGTTGTAAGTCCCTCCCACGTTGTCTCGAGTCCATTTTTGCTTGTTACTTTTGATGCCAGTCGATCTTGGGACCTCGTAGTCTTTGCAATTAAAGCAAAGCCAACAGACCTCCAAGTGACCAGCAAGTCCATTGGGTTGTGAATTCCATTCATGGGTTCATTATCCCATGATCAATTCTACAGAGTGCCTACCACCCTCCCGATTTCTGGAAGTCAAATTTAATTTATAACCATTAGCAGTTATCCACGAAGGCCATTAAACAACAAATATTCGAGAGAAAAGGTCATCATGAATAAGATTATCATATTGAATAACTGAATGGGAATGACCTAGCTCACCAGCCTGTGAATGATCACCAATAACTTGGATTGCCTCAGGTGCCTGCTTTGATTGTTGTCCATCCTGAATGTATGAACTCTTTTACAGCTTCGACTCCACACAATTGTTTTTTTTTTTTTTTTCTTGTATGGGGTTCGTAGGGAAAACTGCAATTGGATTGTCTGTTAATTTAGGTATGCTTGAATGGGAAGGGAAAAAGATGAAATAATTCGATAGATATGTGGATTATGCGTGATATACTGATATACATATGATGGTATACTGATATACATATGATGGCATGGCAACTATATGCAGTCCACTTAATAGGGTAGTATTGCAATTACAACAAAATGAGATTGGGTTGCTGGTTAGTATTCTCCTTTTGTTGAGACCCTAGAACGGTCTAGGAAAACCAAATGAAAGATGCTGATCATGAAGCTAAAGGTAAAACCGTAAAAGATATGGATTCACGTACATACTAGGAATGGGCTCTAGCTAAAAGAAAACACAACACCAAGGATGACTCAGAGACACTATTCTGGATGAACTACTATGAATATGCTTATCATATACCCCTAGGACACTCTAGGAAGCAAAATGAAGGATGCTAATGAACGATCTGTTCTTCATACTAAGATGAACAAGATCTTTCACAATAGTGAAATTCTTAGTTATCATAGAAGTGTCAGATCGATCTAGTGGCAAAAACGATAAAATTAAAATCACAAAAACTATTTTAATACATCAAAATCCTAACAGCTAGCTCAATTAGTGATATGTATTGATATTGTATATTACCTCTCTGGTAAATCATTGATCCGATATTGGGACCATCTACGGGTCATCTGATCACAAGCATCGCGTTCATCCTGTGATTCTGATGTTACATCAGACATTCCAGATTTCCAACCCACCCAATCACACTGAATTAGAGCTTTTGTGTTCCTCAACCTCCCTGTCTGTTGAGGCATTTAAACACAAAAGGGAAGCCGGTTTTTGCAGAAACAATGGGCAGCCAATTCATTGTGCGTTTAGGTTCGTGGAATTGGATCATATCCACGATATGGAAGGTGTGCTTTACTATTTGAGACTCTTACTATTTTTCTTTTTTTTGGCTTATCACCATTTTTTTTTTTAAGTAAAAGAAGTCATCCCATTATGTAATTCAGCAAGCAGTACAAAAACGATCCACCCTATGAGGTCGACAGAAAGAACCGTTCCTTAAAAACTACTACAAAGCCACCCCTAACTAAAAGAGCAAACAAACTAGTAATCTCCTAGCACACCCACCTTTTAGGATTAAGCCCAAAACAAAGAAAAGTAGATCCCCGATGAAAATTAAAAAACCTCAATGGGGACAACGAGGTCTCTCTTTTCTTTGCGATCTCTCCCGCTCAATGCATGAAAAAAATAGGTCCATCATTCACAAAAGAATGAATGCCCAAAACTAAATTAAAATTTAAAGACAAAGTAACTGCCCAGTCCCAAAACAAAACCCTAGCAGCCAAATACCAGGCCCAACCAAAACACCTAGGGTAAACCCTAGATGAGAATGCAGTCAAGCCGCCGCCGTCATACACCACTCGCCGGCATACGTCACCTGCACTACCACCACCATTGATAGCATCCTCCTCGTGGCCGCCACCCATACCAACAAGCAGCCCGGATAGGAATGAACCCAATTCCAGCAGAGGATAACGAGTCCCACCACCATTCTCAAAACCCAATTCCAGCCCGACATCCTCTGCTGGCAAAGAAAAATCAAGAACACCATCGGTCCCTTTGTCCTCCATAAGATTCGATCGATTCCAGCCATGCCAGAGAGCGTCACCATCAAACGGAAAACCCAGTATCTCCAACAGCCTCAGACACCAAGCGCTGCCATTCGTGTCACCCACGACCATTATTTTTGAAACTTTCAAAATCCAAATTTACCCTTACCATTGAAATAAAAAGAAGAAAACCATTATTAATCTCAATGGCAGCTCTCCTCTGCACTCACGACCAGGGGCGGACCTACTATAAGGTACGAAGGGGTCAGGACCCCCCCAAGGTTTTCTACAATTAAGAGAGATAATCAACATGTCTTTCAAACAACCTAATGCAGGCAATTTGACCCCTCACCACCACGCATTCGTCCAAACAAAGAAATATATTTTAAGAAAGAAAGCATTAGTTTTGGTTTTCTAATGAAGTTTGATTGGTCTAATTTACATAATTTAGTAGTAATGTAATGTGAATTACTCAATTCCTTTTATGAAATTGTTGGCAAGGTATTAAATTTTTCATATTTACGATAGTTTTGTTCTTTAATTAACGAGTTTTTAAAAAGAATTTTTTTTATTTTACCTTAAAATTTTGTATATTTAAATTTTATTTCTCGACCCCCCAAGCTTTAAATCCTAGTTCTGACACTGCTCACGGCATAACCCAACAGGTCAAAATTAAAATAGGGATGGTCAGTGGCGACTACATTTGAAGATATATAGATAAAGGCATAGGTGGAATTGCAAAAAAATCAAAGATTTGCACGTGCCTTGATCTGCCAACAAATATTATATAAGTAAATTTCCAAGCAGATGTTTATATACAACTCAAAAGAAAAACGATTTTCCTTGATTACATGGATCCCCCACTCTTGAGTTTGATAGGATTGAAATCCAACTACATATCATGAAGCAATGCACAGCAAAATTGATTGATGTAATTAGAAAGATTGGCACAGGTTGTTGTGAAGTGGGGAAAATAATTAGAGACGGCCTCAGACTTTATGACTGGCGTCATTGGCACAGGTTGGGGAAAATGAGGTGCAAAGAGAAAAATTATATGGGTAATTTGGGGTGCAAAAATATCAATTATACGCAAATAGAGAAGTCTGAATAGAACCATCCCACATTTTTTAGATAAGATTTTCCAAAAGAAAATTAGTGGATCTATCTTAACATCAAAGCCGATTTCATCAGGAACTAAAGAAACCACAAAGCAGCCACATACCATTTGGGCTAGTGGCAGTAGTCTCCATTTTGTACGCTGGAGGCAAACTCATAGTGTTTACTAATTCTTTTATTTCTTACAGTGGCGGAACTGCTATACGGCCTGAGGGGTTCTGAACACCCCCCCAACATTTGTCCAGATTAGTGTAATAACTATCCACATTTATAATAAGGAAAGATGGAAATGCTTCTTAGAATATATAACTAGGAAATATGGAAATTAATGTTTCTTAGGTTTAAAAGATTTTGCAATTTATTGTAATTAATGTTGTTTTTTCAATTGTTTTAGTATAGAGAAAGTTAACTAGGTGCGATGATTAATATGGAAAACCAGTTTTTTTTTTCCTTTAAGTTAAATTTAGTATGCTAAAGTTAAAGCTTTATGACTGGACCCCCCAAGTTTTAAATCCTGGTTCCGCCACTGATTTCTTAGTTGTTGATTTAATAAAGAGAAATGTTATATACACACCCCTATATACTTAATACACACCTCTTAAATTGTTTTTGTCCAAATTTTCTTCCCAAACTTCCTCTTATGCCCTCTTTATTTTACTTAATACACACTCCTTAAATCCATCATCTTCTTCCTTCTGCCAAATCGAACCCAAGCATGCTGCTCCTCATTGCACCCTATTTCTCACGGTCTCACCTCTATGACCCATACCACCATCCTCCAAGTGAAACCAAATCGAAGGAAATTGGCAAGCAAATGAAAATCAACAAACAATCAATGGAGACAAAGTGAGAGAAGATTTTTTTTTTTTTTTAATTAATTTCTCAATCAATTAACTTCCAAGATTTTCAATTAATCAGTGTACCATGAGAAAGTTGAAATCACCAGGACGCTTGGAGGCCGTAGACCACTTGGAGTCCTAAATATGTAGAGAAACTCAAAAGCTTAATATTCAAATTTGAATTTGTTACTTCAACCTATCAAATTCATGAAAAAAAAAACTTGAATAGAGTATGAGAAGCAGTTTTTTTAGTGCATGGATAAATTAGTTGTGTTGTTATTGAATGTAGGATCTTGGTCATCCTGGTCATCTCCAGTTCTAGGTCAAAGTTTTTATTTTCTTTATTTTGTTTTTGGTTTATTGTAGTTTTCTTTTTGCTCATCTTTATCAAAAAGGGTAAAAACGTATTAAAAAAAAGTTTCAAAAAATGAGGGTGTGCATTAAGTAATTTGGTATGTGTGAATAAACTTTCTCTTTAACAAAGTAAAATAAAAAACACAAAGCAGTGCTTAACGATACTGCTGACTTACCTAAATTCACACCCACTTTGACTAACAAAGTGGGTTCTCTTAACTTAAAGATGTTCTTCCCATCTCCAAAACCTAGCCGCCGGAGCTTTGCTTTTCGCCCATGGCGACCAAGGCCGGCCTCCCATCTAAGTGGAACTTTTCTCTCCACACTCTATGGTCTGTCATCAGCCCTTCAAAGTCGTTTCTTTTCGACAAACACTCAACCAAGCAAACCTCTGGTTTGGATTGGATCGACTGATCCAAAACTTGTGACTTCTCAGGGACGTCAACGAGAAGGCCTGGCCGGAATTCTGGGGGCTGCCATGAAGATGGTGGCGTGGCATAAGGTAGCAGAAATAACCATTAAGAGGGGTCAAGTCCGACCACGTAGAGCAAGGCTAAAAGCATATAAAGTTTGGTTTACAAGGATTGTTGGGCAGGCGGTGTTTAGATTTGGGATCCAATCTGCAGAGGAGGCAGCGATCCAATCTGCCGGCGCGATGGTGGTCCGATCTAGTGTCGAGGTGAACGGCAAGAGGGCATGGGAGCTTCGATCTGGGCCACGACGTGCTTCCAATTTCTGGAGGAGGAAAGAGAAAGTCTTGGCAATTGTGTGTGCAGCCACGCAAGCGCTGGATGACATTGATGATGGCCGTGTGCCGGGAGTGATGGAGGCGGTTGCAGCAACGGGGATAGCTGTAGGAGGAGGGGAGCTCGGATCCAAGTGGAGGCCCGATCCAATTGGGGTGCCCAAATCAATTGGGTGGCCCAAATCAACTCTGAAGCCTAGATCTGGGAAGGTTCTTTGGATTAAGGCCCGCTTGTGGATCAAAATAAGGAGAGCTAATTCTCGAGGGTTTCATATCTGGGATCCGGGTGGTCTGATCTAACTATTTATGTTTGTACCTGACACATGTGGTACTAGAGTTGTCTAGAGTATTGGCTTCAGGAAATTTAAGTTTTGTTTGATCTTAGCCTATTTACTATGTTTTCTTTTCATAGTGTATAGGCTCACTTTTGAATAAGTGAGCACTGGTTGTCTAATAGGTGGTGCTAGCATACCACGTCCTAAACTTGTCCTTGGTATGGCAAGAGAAGGTATGTATCCGTGTCATTCTGGATTGAGTATGAATGAAATTGATGTTTAGTTCAAAAAAAAAAAAAAAACGATACTGCTGACTTGTCATTTTGATAATCATAATTAGGTTTAAAGTTGTTGTAGTGTTTTTGTTATTTTGGGTTGTGTGGGATTTTTTTTTTTTTAAAGGAAAGACAACAGACTATATTAAATGATAACTGAGGGTTACATGGAGCGATGCAAAAGCATCGAAAGAAAACAATAGAGCATATATAACGAGATGCACAGACGCATCTGTAATGAAGCAAAAACAATAAAGAATAATAAGATGAGCAGACGTATCTAGAATGAAAGGTAACCAAGATGTGACTTGATGCTGAACGACATCGTCGCGCTGCATGTGTCACGAGAGCAGTGTAAATGTAATAGTAACCGTAATTGGTGATATGATCACCTAGGAGAGGTGATTCGCTCACCAAGAGTTCGAAAGTAACTGAGGGTGTTAGAAATTCGAAAATTAGCAAACGAACTCCTAAGAATCAGAACCAATACCAAATCAATATAAACAGCTATCTTGGATCCAAGATCCAGATTTGTAAGCGACCCGGATCCCAAATAGGGATCCAAATCCTGTCCGAGACCAAAATGAAGCCTGCTAAATTAGACTTGACAAAAGCCCGAGCCCATTTGAATCTGATTTGGGCACCTAAGCACATGGGCACCCTAACATCAGCTCCTCTCTGGACACCCGAACATCTATGCAACCCAACCTGCAGCCGTTGACAGCCACCGGTGGAAGAACCCACAACGCCACCATCACCAACCTCAAGCAGCCTCAGTGCTCCTCGTCCAATCGTTCCGCCGCGCCACAGATGGGAAAACACCTCGCTGGGAGAACCTAACACCACCGCCAACCGTAGCACCTTGATCCTCAAAACGGCCTGAAGCCAAGACGAGGTCTTTCGTCCAAATGCCCGGCACACAGCAACCTTCAGCCACCAAGCAGTAGGTTCGGGATCCCAGATCTGGTTCAAGTCCCCCAAACCATAGCGCTGCCATCGATTTCCTTCACAAAATAGGAGAGCGTCCTGAACACTGGCCAAACCTGTGGGAATTGAGTCCCAATGACAAGGCGACGGGATAAAGATGAAGCAATCGAAGGGTTGAATGAGGGAGTTGCTCGAGTCCAAGGAATTCAGTGGCCAGGCTCCGCGAACATCGTCGCAGGCCAAGGAGATAGAACAACGAAACCCTAGGGTTAGCCGCCAATGAGACAGGAGAGCGAGAGCTCTCATGTTTTTTAACAAATTGTTCAAAAAAAAAATGTTGGGTTGTGTGGGATTGGTTAGGATTTAAACTTTATTTTGGTGATCTGGAGTTAATAGTTGTCAATGCGGCTTTTGTTCATGTCTAGCATGGGCGGTGGTGCTGGTGAACAGAGCACTGTAGCACCACCAGGAATGAATGCCGCTGTGAAGCCCTCCCTTACTTTGAAGCAGAATGTGAAAAAGTTCATGATCCCCTCTTAGATTTTTAACTACAATATTTCATACGAACGTACGTAGTTGAAATACTTTGTAAACTCGTTTTGATTTTGCCAATGAGGTTATAGCTAGGCTGCAATCAAATATGTAA
Organism: Rosa multiflora; assembly: GCA_002564525.1. Classification (NCBI taxonomy): domain Eukaryota; kingdom Viridiplantae; phylum Streptophyta; class Magnoliopsida; order Rosales; family Rosaceae; genus Rosa; species Rosa multiflora. The sequence goes on from BDJD01003909.1 coordinate 78,123, forward strand.
TTTTGGTTACATAGTATCTGAAATTCCCATTAGCAATCTTGTATGTTAAAGATGAGTGAGGAGAATTAGTGATCACCTACAGTCCTACACCTTGATGATTTGTGAGGTAAAAAGGTTCCACATTATTCAAAGTGAATGATAACTTCAAATCAAGTGTTATAGTTCCCAAGATTTATTACCACTGTCCTTTGGTAGCACTGCAGTGCTATCAGCTGAAATGGGGAGAATTGTGAAACGACCATTTTCATTTTCCATCATCAAGGCTCTCTTTCTGTGCACTACTATTCCCAGCATCAGATTCAGCCAATTTTGCATACAGCAGTTGCTTAATTGGATAGATAATCAAGTGAGTCTGAGATTCAGAAATAATTCTCATAGAGCGCAGAAGAAGTTGAGATGACGAAAGGCAATTTATAAGACAAAATTATCAGCAAACCTTTATCTATATGAACAGTTAATAATGAGGGAAGCCAAATATAACTTGGAAGCAATGTATGGCTGCTATGAATAATAGCATTACCTGGAGGTGTCGCTCCTGATCAGCTTGGGAGTCAAAGGACCACGTTTTTATCATTCGGAAACCATAGCGAATTCTGCAGGTGCATGTGCATCTCGAAGTTCCTTTTGAACCTAAAATTTCATGCAATATCATTAACTAGAAGAAGTCATTGTTAATTGATAGCATGATAGCTAGGGTTAGTGATCACTTGATCATTTCAGTTAAATAAGGAGCCAGATCGATAAAATCCCTGCTGTTGTAGCAATGCAGGGCAACCCAATACAGATGAAGTACACTTGAGTTTTTCATTCACTCGTTTCAATGAAATTATCCATCTTTGATTAAAGCCCAGATAACCCTGAAACAAGAGAATGCAAAAGGCAAATAGAGATTAGAAAGAATATATGTACCGATGATGACTAGAGCAGGTGTGGCTCGGATAAACAGGAAGAATCAAACCAAACATTTATGATCAAAGTGAATCGAATTGGTTACGTTTTCATATCTGCATGCAAATTCTTCTTGTCGCTCTTTTTGTTTCGATCAATAGCTACCTGGTTATGTTCGATCGAAGGTACTGCGTCTCTATACTTACTGATGTCTATAGTCTATATTTGAAAATTCTGTTTTTTGTTGTTGTTTTTAGAGTTGGCTGGTAGAAGAGGGAGAGGGGTGTTGTGTTCCTCTTCGATCTATTTGACGAACAATTTTAAATGTAGGAATGTTTTTGGCTGTGTAGAGTTATAACTTATAAAAAAAAATTAATTTAAAATATCTATAGATCATCGACTCTCGCTCTTGATATTACCTATCAACTGGAGCGTTGCGCCGATAATTAGTAGCTCACTTGATACTATGTATTCTTCACGAGCTGTATTATTTTTGCTTCCTGTAGAACATGACATATCTAGATTGAGTTAAAATGAGAAAGAAACTCATGGAAATGCCTAATAGATTTTGTTTGGCTCCAATTTTGTTGTAGCTGGTCAACAGTCTCTTTTCTGCGCGGGCGTGCCAGCACCGTTCTAGTGCGGTCGTCAGGGGTGTCCCTTGACCTGACTTCTTTCAAGCGATTGTGGACGAGGAGAGCACCAACCTCGTCACGGGATTCTTTGTGCCTCGTGCTGAGGACTTTTGCTAAGCTTCTTCAAACATTGACGAGAATCCTATCTCCTTGTTCCCCGCGAAGCCTCACTGACTTTTTCCTTTAAGGAAGATCTGAGTAAGGAGAAATCTTTTCAAAAGAGATATGAGTGAGGAGAAATCTCTTTGAGCTTGGCGAAAATGTTCTTCGCGAACAAATATTTCTCGCGAAGATTTCGTTGGCCTTCTCCTTGAGCTCCGCGGGAATTTCTCCTTGAGTTCCGCGAGAATTTCTCCTTGTTCCTCGCAGACAAATGTTTTCCCCGCGAACAAATGTTGACTATTGGCTCAAAGGAAATTCGAGTGAGGAGAAATGTTTCTTCAAAATCACACAATCGATACTCGATGTCGTAAATCCAGCAGAGCGAAAATCACTGGGAAGTGGGGAGAACTTGCTAAAGCATGACTTTAGCTTGGCTGGTTTGCGAGGGCGTTACCCTTGCTTAGCTGGTTCCGTAACCGTTGTGGTCGGGGTACTACAGTCGGCTCCCGAGGAGACTAGGACAGAAGCACGTTGACAGAGGGTTTGGTGGCACTGACAGTCGGCTCCTAAGGATACTGGGACTAGAGTGTGATCACCGGTAATAGAAGGAGAGGGGTTGCTCACCTCTGGGGATTGGATAATCATAGAGATTAATTGATGAATTGGTCGTGTATTTGCTCTTTCGTGCTAGCCTCTTTATATAGGCTATTCTTGCTGGAAGAATGTAGAATATTCTATTCTAGATTAGGAGTATATGACCTGTAGACGCATTACCTAGGGAGTCATAGCGAATATCTCAGATTAATTGTTTAATTAATCTGGATATGCTTAGAATAAGAGTAAAGCTGACCCCCTATTGGATGCAGGCAATTGGGGTATACTATTTAAGCTCATCCTCACAAGAATTCCACCATGGTCGCGCACTAATATAGTCATGATGATAGATTCCTGCTTTTTTGCGATAAAAGGTGATCACGTGGTCCTATATGCCCAACATATTCCCTTATTTGCTGGGAAGCCTTCGTTGTTTCCTTCAATCGTCATGTGTGCAAGGAATCTTGATGATTACTGTTCACCATCGCGGGTCATGGGCTCCATTTTGGGCTCTCGTGGGAATCCCCATTTGGTTTCCCGCGCGGCGAGTGGCGAGTCCTTTCTAGCTTGGGCCGCTAGTTCAGCCCATGGTGCTTGTCCTTCTTAGACCTAGCCCAAAGTCACTTTTGCGCTCAAACAGATTTGATGAGCTCGATGGTGTCATCTCCCTCCAATGATGAACTCTTATTAGGGTTCAGCAATGCGTCGCATACATGACTTTTTTTTTTTTTTACTTTGTCAATGGGATCCCAAAGGCTTCTTAGGCCCAAGATAAACCCATTCGGCGCATGTGAAATGCTTCAACTGTGCATACATGACTTAAGAACAATAATATATCGCAATATAAACTGAAAACAATTATTGAAGAGCATGAAATACTCCTCCTTCTAAATGCAAAGAAGACATTGATTTCGTACATTCAGTCACAAATTCACCTTTGTCACTGCTCTCAATCGCACCATATACGATTTCTTCGGGCACCCTCGTTTATTATAGATTTTCAACCTTCCAAGTAGGTTTCTCTAGTCCTTTGGCCTTTTTAATGGAGTAGCAGAAAAATACTAAAAATAAATAATAAAAAATAATAATAAAATAAAAACCCTAAACTGCGTCGTTTCAGTCTTTGGTCCCAAAGAACACAAGGCAAAAAAAGAACACCAAAGTTGGAGAGTAGCCACCGTACGCCCTTAAACCCCGAGAGGCAGAGATGATTGCAGGCTGCAAGAGCTACGTCTCAGCCCCACCGGCCTCCTCCACCGGCTTTACAGGTTGGTTTCCACTTCTACCCCTCCCTCCCTTCCTTCCTCAATTTACACTCACGCACCCCCTGAAATTGATGTCTCTTTTTGTCAATTAGATACTGTCGTTGGAGGGCCACACGGCGTTGGTCACCGCCATCATAGTGGTTCCCGGTAACAAAGCCCTCAGCTTCTGCTGGACGGCCTCGCTCTTGACGGCACCGTTAGGTATTGGGACTTTGCCGCCGCTGACTTGATGAAGACCATTGATATCAAAATGCCTATTTACTCCATGGTAATACCTTTTGTCAATCTTGATTTTCTGTTTGGTCAAGTATACAAATTTGATTTGATTTTTGTTTTTTTTTGGTGTAACCCTTCATCTAAGTATTTGATATTATGTTTGTGTTTCCTCTCTCTTTCTTTGTTACTCTTTGATATCATATTATTATTATTATTATTATTATTTGGATAAATGGGAGCCAAGAGGCCCAAAAAGAAAGAAAAACTAAACTTCGGAATTCACGATCCTAACTCTAGGAAATTCACACAAGTCATCAAGAAGAGAGTTAATGACTTGTGGAGGAGGATGCAACATGACATGCCCCCCAGCTTCAGCCTGCAACCCATCCTTGGATAGGATATCTGCAACTGCATTCACTTCTCTATAGGTGTGTCTAATATCAAAGCTCAGGAACTTTTGCTGCAAGAATGAGAAATAATTGAGAATAGTCTTTAGAGGATGCACTTCATCCACTCCATTCTTTACCATGTTAATAAGGGTTTCAGAATCACTTTCAACATACAAATGGGAGCATTGATTATCATAGGCCAATTTTAGCCCCAACTACAGACCCCATGCCTCAGATTGGAGAACAGAGCCACTTCCCAAGTTGGCATAAAATCCAGCAACCCAAGAGCCATCATGACTCCTAATTACACCACCTGCCCCAATTTTACCCATTTGATTCCTTGCTCCATCAACATTAAGTTTAAAGCAGTGCACAGGAGGAGCATTCCACTTAAGAGTAATTGTTTTTTTAGGAGAATCACCTGAATTACCAGAATTTGCAGCACACCATTCCTTAGCCACATCAATGATTACCTTACAAGGATTCAAAGGCATATGAAAGTCATTCTCAAACACTACCTTATTTCTCCATTTCCATAAGTACCAACAGGTGAAGACAAACACAGTACTCCACTTCAAATCCCCATAACACCGCCTATGATAATGTAAATTAGCAGCACACCAACTACTCCAATCTAGCTGCATGCTTCTAGCAACCGTATCAAGACAAACAATATCATTCCAAACAACACGAGCAAACTGACAGTCTCTAAGCATATGGATCATAGTTTCAGGTTGTTCATGGCATAAAGGGCAAGAAGAATCCATAGTCATATGCCTTTTAGCCCTCTCAACATTGGACAAAAGTTTCTGGTGACATAAACACCATATAAAAGTCTTCAACTTGGGAGGGATGCATAGTTTCCAACAAAAGAACCAAGGATAACTATCAAAAATTTTCTCCTTTATAAGCGTAAGGAGAGAGAGGATATTCACCTATACACCTTTTATATCTTTCTACATTTTTTACAACCTACCCAACTAGTTGTCGGTGAACTGTGAGGTGTTAAAAACTTTTTTTTTTTTACTTTGTCAAGGGGAACCCAAAGGTTTCTTAGGCCCAAGATAAACCCCCTTCAGCGCATGTGAAATGCTCCAACTGTGCATTGCAGCACAGTGCTTGGCCACTTTGACAGCTTCGAGGATCGAACCTAGGTTGGGGAGCACACCCAACTAGGCAAGAACTACTAGGCCACTTGCAGTGGTTTGTGAGGTGTTAAAAACTTAAAATAACTAACATCGTGGAGACCACAGATTCAAATATGGAAATAAAATTAGTGTTTCTACTTAAATAATAAATAATAAATTAAAAATTAAAAAACCTACCTCACCAGTTCTAAAGAGACTTGTGTGGTGGCATATTTTGTTTTTTTCCCCCCTTTTAGAAAGAAGATCAATATTCAAACTCTTCAAAAGACTTTAGAATCTATGCATATAGGTGCGGAAGCTCGATTTGGTTGGGGTAGTCATGACTAAGCGACCTCACATACACCGTAAGCGAGCTCTCTCTCACACACACACTTGATGTATAGAGATAATTACATAGGAATTATCTCAGACGAAGAGTAAGGATGTGTACGTACCTTCAATATCAAGAAGACGAGTCGAAAGAGCTTCAACTTTGACTGATCCAAAACTGCAGTGAACTAGTATCACCACCAAGTTGAGGTTCATGATGGTTTTCCAAACACCAACTCCAACTCTAATTGCCATCTTCATTTTCTTCGATCTTAGTCCTGCGCCCAGATACTAATATTCCTGCTTGAGGAACTATAGCTTTTTGCTAGCTAGCTAGTCGGTTTTTAAAGTGAACAATTGATGAAGACCTAGCTATACAACAAGTCAACAATTGATGAAGACCTAGCTATACAACAAGTCAACAATTGATGAAGACCTAGCTATACAACAAGTCAACAATTGATGAAGACCTAGCTATACAACAAGTCAACAATTGATGAAGACCTAGCTATACAACAAGTCAACAATTGATGAAGACCTAGCTATACAACAAGTCAACAATTGATGAAGACCTAGCTATACAACAAGTCAACAATTGATGAAGACCTAGCTATACAACAAGTCAACAATTGATGAAGACCTAGCTATACAACAAGTCAACAATTGATGAAGACCTAGCTATACAACAAGTCAACAATTGATGAAGACCTAGCTATACAACAAGTCAACAATTGATGAAGACCTAGCTATACAACAAGTCAACAATTGATGAAGACCTAGCTATACAACAAGTCAACAATTGATGAAGACCTAGCTATACAACAAGTCAACAATTGATGAAGACCTAGCTATACAACAAGTCAACAATTGATGAAGACCTAGCTACTACTAGACAATAGATCACATGTGCTGTCTGAAGGAGTTGTCTGATGTACAATTGAAGTGTGTGGTTTGGATGAAGTGTTGTGAGTCATCAACCTTTTACAATTAAGTGATAGATGAGCTGTATTGTTAGGTATAGTGATAGATGAGCTGTAGTGAATTGTATGCTTTCTTTTTGTAATTATACTATATACTAAGGGAGAGGATCCTCTCCTGAGCTATATTTTTGCCTGAGCTTCCTGAGCTTTGCAGCAAATGGAGACACATGGCTCATATTAGATCCAATGGTCTATTATTTCTCCTTACCTTCACAATTATTTGTTTCTTTCCTTTCTCTTTTACCGAAGTGTTCTTCTTTACATTCTCTTTCTCTCTCTTCTTTTCCTTTTGTTCTTCCTTCACTATCAGATGGAATTTGCTCTCTCTCTCTCTCTCTCTCTCTCTCTCTCTCTCTCTCTCTCTCTGTCTCTTTGTCTTGCCAAGTAAATTCAGCACCTCGAAAGCCTAGATCAATCATCCTAGAGTTGTCAACCCATCTTCTCATACCGCCAAATTTTCCAATTAAAGATCCTCCATTTTTATCTGCACTACTATATAGCTCATTACAATCTCCAATAACCAACCAAGGCAATTGACAGTGTAGAGCAAACTGAGATAAATGTTCCCATAGTAGACATCTAATTGAAGTAGTAGGACTAGCATAGATAGCGGTCAGCACCCAATCATGTAATCCACCAATTGAGACTTTGATACTGACTGATTAGTACTATCAACAAAATTAACACCAATTTTATTCTTATCATATAAAACCCAAACACCACCAGAAAAACCTCTGGCTTCAACAATCTCAGCATTAGGAAACCCATGATTACCAAGAAATTTTTGAACCCTAGCAAAAGGGACTCTAGGTTCACAAATAATAAGTAAATCAACTTTATGTAGAGAAATGAGATCAGGAATAGCTGACCTAAACTTCTTGCCTCCAGCTCCACGCACATTCCAACACATCAATCTAAACATTGAGGTAGAGGTAGGAAGAGGAGTAATCCTCATACTTCAGTAGCCATACCATCCCCGTTTTGGGGAGGCAAACTAGTTTCCTGTGTCAGAACACTATTTGAAGTAAAAACCTGCTCAACAAAACTATTAGTAGCCTCACACTTTGCAGCAGAAGTTGAGTCATCACCACAGCTCATTGTCTCCTCTGGAGGAGTATGTCCAAAAATAGCTGAAACATCAGACCTACCGACATTAGTGTTTGTGTTATCCAGAGAGAGCTGCTTGGGAACAGGGAGCTGCAGATTGGATAGGGAGGAACTCAAATTTTTTGTTTTTCTTTGATACTGCATAGTACTTTTAGGACCATTTCCACCATCCAGTTTGTTGGACATATCACGCATAGGAGTCCTAGTAGGCATTTTCCCTTTTCCAATTGTAGGAATACTTTTCGAAGTATGCTTAGTCTTGCTATTGTCTGTACTCTTGTCAATATGGTCAGTGGCCACCTTGGCTTGTTTTTCCCTATTAGAGGCACCCGAATCATGAGAGTTCTTCAACTTGTCTTCAAAATTTTTCCACAATTTCACAATAGGGTGAGTATCCTTAGCAGCTGAAGTATTTTGATCATTAATTTCTGGTTCTGGAGGGACAACTTCCTCTTCATCTTGTAACACAGCAAATCTAGAACCATTCCCAGAACTCTTCTTGATGCCTCCAGTATCAGTATGCTTTTTCTTATGTCTATAGCTCATTAACATCCAGGGTCCCATTCTTGGTTTAGTCACTACGTTCACTTCAGAATCTCCCTCAGCTAGTGTTTGTGAGGTATCCATATCCTGCCGAATGTTAGGATTAGCAGAGTCAATTATGTCACTAACCTCCTTGATGGCTGGATCATGATGCTTCGTACTAGTACTGGCAGCAACCCTGACAGATGGGCATTTGTCTTTAGCATGACCATAGCACCCACATTCAAAACAGATGAGAGAGATGCCTTCATAAACAATTCCATACGCAATTGATTCAACTTCGACAAAGGGTTTCAGAGGTTTACTCAAATCTACTTCAATGCATACCCTAGCAAACTTCCCTCTAGACAGCCCAAGAGTAAGTTGATCAACCTTCACTACATCCCCAATAATTTTCCCAATCTTGGTCACAATGTAGTCTTTGAAATACTCAACTGGTAACCCACAAATTCTTACCCAAAGTGCCATTTTCCCAATTGTTTCATTCCTGGGATCAAAATTGGGTCTCCATTTCTGCACAACCAAGGTCTGTCCAGCCAATATCCATGGGCCACCACAAAGAGCATGGTTCATATCCTCCTCCAAATTGAAATTCGATCTGTTTGTGGATAAAGAAACTAAATCGAAATGTAGTTTACAAGCTAGCTACTTTATCTTATTGTAATCCGTATAAACCATTGTTCTTTTATCTAGGCTGTTGGCACTAACAGAACCAAGCCAAATCCTAAAGGTGAAAAACCCATAAGCATTGATATAGAGAACATCTGAGAAATATATGAGCTGGAGACACAAATGCAACTTCTAAAAGTTCCTCACAAGATGGCCAGACAAAGAGTGACTCAGATTACTCTTCAAATGAGAATTGGTGCCATGATGAGCCATTATCTGTATCTGCCATCCTATTACCAATTAATCATTTTGAATTGGTAAGCCTATGGAAGACAGAAATGTGCCTGCGTTTATCCAGTTGATGATTTTGTACTGAATTATTATAGGATTACCTGGACAGGAGATTGTTGATTGCTATGTATAAGCAGGGTTTAATTTTATGTGTTGGATATTTACCCTGTTCGTACTCTGTATAAGCAGGGTTTAATATATGCAGTTCGTACTCTGTTCTGTAAATTACTCCCTCCTGGAAATTTCATTTGGGTGTTGACTAATTCACTATAGAAACAAAGAATAGCCTTTTTACACTTATTAAATTTCGATAACAAGATTCAACCATTTATCCTATAGTGACTGATCAAGCATTTATAATTTATATCAAATATAATAGCAACATGATCAAACTATCAAGCTAGCAATTTTTCTTAACTAAATACCACATGTCTCAATAATAGAGCTCCTGCAACTTCTAGGTGTCTGTTCCTTTAATTACGCTGTTTTACTCACAAAATTTGTATCAGCATTCCTATTTACTTTTAATAGATTAGTCTCCGGCATATTAATAGATTAGTCTCCAGCATAATGGTGTGAGCATGTACAACTTTTAAAGAAATAATCTTTGGTATCTCTGTTATGCTCAACAAGTCACCACTAAAATCTTTGCCAGCCTAAAGCACTCTCTGATACAATCATAAACATGCCAGAGGAAAATCCTGCTGAAAATAATATGGTGACTAAATCCCTTCCTATATTTGATTTGATTTTGTAGTTTTTTTTTTTTCATTTTCTTTATGTTATTTGTTGCTGGGATGTCAATATTTCCAGTGTCTGTCGATCAGCATTGGGATTTGTTTGTAGTCTTGCAAGTTTTCGTGCTTTTGAGGCTGAAATTGTTACCTTTTTAATGTTTTGGTGTCATGATCTTCTCATTTCATTCCTTGGCCCT
>BDJD01003910.1:0-17981 GCA_002564525.1 Rosa multiflora
TCTGTTATACTTGTGAGGAAGTGGATGTGACATGTTTCTGATTTAATAATAACTCCGTTTTGAAGAAAAGAGTGTGAAATTTATAATCTTCTAATTCTCAGTTAACTGTTCATCGGCTTAGTAACAGTGCCGGCTCGAGCCGAGCCGTTATTGTGAAATGACGGTTTTACCCTCTATTCTTTGCTTAATTACGGTATGCTGTTTGACCTAGGTATAAAAAAGGTGTTGGAGTGAGAGGCGCCATCTTCTCTCTCTCTCCGTTCTTAGCTCGGGTCTGGGCATTTGGAGGTATGTAGTTGTTGGGTTCTGCATGTCGTTGTTCTGTCTATTTCTATTTGATTTAGCACTTATTTGTTGGGTTTTTGTGAAAGATTGTTGGGTGTTTGTCTGATTTGGTGTTTTTGTGACAGATTCTTGGGTGTGCGACTGAGTTGGGCGAGGAGAAGGAGGCTGATTGTGGAGGAAATGGGAGAGGAATCAAAGCGAAAGAGAGTGATAAAATTTCCTAGAGACTGAAGGTACGAAGATTTCTGACTGTGAAGGTTCGTTTTTTATGGCTTCAGTTATCAATTCGAATTACTTATGTGTTTCAGTTCGATTATTTAGGGGTTGCTGATAGTTTTTCGATTCGACCAAGAGGAGGAGCTAGGGGACGAGAGGAGCATGATTCTGGGTATTTGATTTTCGATTCCGTTTATTTTTTCCCCCTTCTGATTACTCATGCATTGGTTTGTTATAGTAGTTGTAGTTGGGTTTTGATGAGGAAGCAGAACATGAATTTGGGGTCTTTGGTTTTCCGTTTATTTTTTTTCTTCGTTTCTTCTGATTTTTCATCCATTAATTTTTTGGTTTTGATTGTAGTGGTTTGATGGCTGTTCTGCATCTAGCTGGAAAGAGTACTCCTGTTGTCTTTCAGTTTTGGATGATAGGATTTTGAATAGAGACAAGCAGAGAGGATATTTAGTTTTTGGGGTAAGTTGAGGATTTTAGTATTGATTATTTTGATATTTACACTATCTCACCACATGCACAGACACTTGATGGAAGTAAACATAAAGTGTAATTACTAATTTGGATGTTGAAAGGTTAAAATGAAAGTTGAAATCTTTTAGATTGAATTTAATGAATGTAGCCTTATTAGTTGTTTGCTTTTTTTTTCTTTTTCTTCTTACTGAAGTAACTAGGAACATTTGGCAAATTATGTCCAATTCACTCTCTTATGGTCAGCCCTCCAATACTGTTATTCTTTTACTAGCCCCAATTTGTTTTATGGAGGAAGATTTAATCATATAAGACCGCAAATTGGTGTACTGTTATGGAATGATGGAATTAAGTTTGGCTAAGTGACTAAAGTCGATGCTTATATTTGAAATAACAATCTATGCATCAGACACACACACAAATATACTTGAACTTAGCCAAAAGGCCGAGAACATAGATGTGTTTCCAGACACATGGGTGTTTTGTAACCAGATTAGTTTTGGGTAGTATGATGTATGTATTCTTTATGCTACTTCAGCAAATATTGCTTCATTTACAATGTTTTTCTGGTGTTCTTGATTATTAGGTCTCTATTATACGCTTCTAAGTTTATGTCATTTATACTAAACAGAACAAGAAAGAAAGAAAGAGGGTGAGGGAGGTGGAGATTTTGAATAAGGATCCCGAGACCCCGAAGGAGCAGATTGATAAGTTGAATAAGCAAAGTAAGATTACCTAAAGCTTTTTGTTCAAAGTCATAAGTCTTCTTTCATCTGTCTCAAACCAAGAAGTCTGTTGATAGAATGGTCATAAATATTTATAGATCCAGTATTTTGGATATCTAAAAACTATAGAAAGACTGAAAGTGATGCTTATCTAAAAACTAAACTTGGTGAAACAAAGTACTGTTGGGTTTTTGTGAAAGATTGTTGGGAGTTTGTCTGATTTTGTGTTTTTGTGACAGATTCTTGGGTGTGCGACTGAGTTGGGCGAGGAGAAGGAGGCTGATTGTGGAGGAAATGGGAGAGGAATCAAAGCAAAAGAGAGTGATAAAATTTCCTAGAGACTGAAGGTACGAAGATTTTTGACTGTGAAGGTTCGTTTTTTGTGGCTTCAGTTATCAATTCGAATCACTTATGTGTTTCAGTTCGATTATTTAGGGGTTGCTGATAGTTTTTCGATTCGACCAAGAGGAGGAGCATGATTGTGGGTATTTGATTTTCGATTCCATTTATATTCCCACCCCCCCCTATGTGTTTCAGTTCGATTATTTAGGGGTTGCTGATAGTTTTTCGATTCGACCAAGAGGAGGAGCTAGGGGACGAGAGGAGCATGATTCTGGGTATTTGATTTTCGATTCCGTTTATTTTTTCCCCCTTCTGATTACTCATGCATTGGTTTGTTATAGTAGTTGTAGTTGGGTTTTGATGAGGAAGCAGAACATGAATTTGGGGTCTTTGGTTTTCCGTTTATTTTTTTTCTTCGTTTCTTCTGATTTTTCATCCATTAATTTTTTGGTTTTGATTGTAGTGGTTTGATGGCTGTTCTGCATCTAGCTGGAAAGAGTACTCCTGTTGTCTTTCAGTTTTGGATGATAGGATTTTGAATAGAGACAAGCAGAGAGGATATTTAGTTTTTGGGGTAAGTTGAGGATTTTAGTATTGATTATTTTGATATTTACACTATCTCACCACATGCACAGACACTTGATGGAAGTAAACATAAAGGGTAATTACTAATTTGGATGTTGAAAGGTTAAAATGAAAGTTGAAATCTTTTAGATTGAATTTAATGAATGTAGCCTTATTAGTTGTTTGCTTTTTTTTTCTTTTTCTTCTTACTGAAGTAACTAGGAACATTTGGCAAATTATGTCCAATTCACTCTCTTATGGTCAGCCCTCCAATACTGTTATTCTTTTACTAGCCCCAATTTGTTTTATGGAGGAAGATTTAATCATATAAGACCACAAATTGGTGTACTGTTATGGAATGATGGAATTAAGTTTGGCTAAGTGACTAAAGTCGATGCTTATATTTGAAATAACAATCTATGCATCACACACGCACACAATATACTTGAACTTAGCCAAAAGGCCGAGAACATAGATGTGTTTCCAGACACATGGGTGTTTTGTAACCAGATTAGTTTTGGGTAGTATGATGTATGTATTCTTTATGCTACTTCAGCAAATATTGCTTCATTTACAATGTTTTTCTGGTGTTCTTGATTATTAGGTCTCTATTATACGCTTCTAAGTTTATGTCATTTATACTAAACAGAACAAGAAAGAAAGAAAGAGGGTGAGGGAGGTGGAGATTTTGAATAAGGATCCCGAGACCCCGAAGGAGCAGATTGATAAGTTGAATAAGCAAAGTAAGATTACCTAAAGCTTTTTGTTCAAAGTCATAAGTCTTCTTTCATCTGTCTCAAACCAAGAAGTCTGTTGATAGAATGGTCATAAATATTTATAGATCCAGTATTTTGGATATCTAAAAACTATAGAAAGACTGAAAGTGATGCTTATCTAAAAACTAAACTTGGTGAAACAAAGTGTGAGCTGTGTTTGTTTTATTCATCAGCTTATATTTTTACTTATATGAGTTATAGGTTTCTTTCGATTTCGCTTTGGACCTTACTGGAACATGTTGTGCAATGTAGTTAGGCTATTCTGATATGATTATCTTCTCTGTTGGTGAAGATTTTTCTTGAATGGAGGGATTTAGACTTTAGAAGTTTGCTACTACGTTTTCTCAAGCAATGTTACGTTTCCTTATGCCTTTTCCCTTTTAAGCCTCATCCCCTTTCTTCAGCTTCCATCTTCGTGCTATTTGCAATTTTTGGAATGGTTAATTAGAGTTCTGGAAAAGCAAGTTGACATGCTAAATTTGGTTGGTGATATAGATAAGTTTGCTGATCATTAGTTTCTATATTTTTTGATGAAATTAAGCTAGAGGAAGAAGACTGGAGGTTCTAGATTGATAAGATCACTTTAATTTCTTTGGGTTTGTATGCTTGCTGCTTTTTTAGATGCCTAGGTAGCTCTTATTAGGAGCTAAACATGAGATTAAGTAGAAACTGATACTGAACCTCTTCATCAGAGTCAGAACATTATAAACAGATATATTAATTAATCAATGATATATAGTGGGGTTCGGACTGATCAGGACCTCAAGACATAGCAAAATGTTTTACGTAAGTACAAATAAAAAGATTATCCCTGCTATTCCATGTCAGCCCATAATAAGATGTTCCAGTTTTTCTCAAATTGGTAATTGTCGACAACAACCTTCTGGCAATAACAAATGCACTTCACATTAAGATCCCTGCATTTTCTAACATATATTGCTATTCCAAATCTGTTCCCTTTAAAAAAGTAAGGGTCCAGATTACTTAGCAACTATGAGTCTATGACTGATATCTGCATATATTGATTTCTACCAAACTATTGTGCAGCCTGTGCTATATCAATAACCCCTTTACACTGCAAATATGATTATGACATTCTGAAGTTTATTAAGTGGTCACGTTTTACTATTTTCAATTACATTTTAAAAACTAATAAAAGCTTACCGGTTTTTATTGATTTCAGCTGGCGTTTTCGGAGAGTGGCTTAAATTGATCAACTTTTAATTAGAAGCCTATCTCACTTTTTTATACTTTCTTTTTTGCATGTATGATATAATTTATATCTCTTTGATATTTCTCATACTAAATAATTATCTTTAGCGAAAGATTTAATGATCCTTCCAATGTATGAAGTTTATTAAGTGGTCACGTTTTACTATTTTCAATTACATTTCAAAAGCTAATAAAAGCTTACCGGTTTCTGTTGATTTCAGCTGGCGTTTTCGGAGAGTGGCTTAAATTCATCAACTTTTAATTAGAAGCCTATCTCACTTTTTTATACTTTCTTTTTGCATGTATGATATAATTTAAATCTCTTTGATATTTCTCATACTAAATAATTATCTTTAGTGAAAGATTTAATGATCCTTCCAATGTACTAAAAGAGCTCACAGTTGATTGTTAAGTGGTCTTTTTTTTAACTGTGGTTCAGAAGCTTAGTAAATTTTAGCATAAATGTGCCGTTTAATGGTTTGATATTTGTTAGTTTGGAATAATTGTCTTCTCCTAGGTTGAGAGTTTTGTGAAATCACGTTCTTGGATCATTACATTCTAACTTTCTCTTGCATGGTTTTGATTCTGTTCTAATTTCTTCTTCTTCAATCATACTTTCGCTTATGCAATTCTTATTTTTAGCTACTCTTGATTTGATGGATATTACAATTCTATTTTATTTGTTGCAGATTTTATTCGGAATCTTATTGAGAGGAAGCACTAATTGACACTGTTAGTTTTCTTGGTGCTACTAACAAGCTAAGTTTTCTAATTTCATTGATTTTGCTTCCACGTTTCATTAAATTTTCTATGTTTTGGATTGCTGCTTTTTGGTTTCTTGATAAGTTTTCAATTGCTTTTTAGTTAGTTGGTTGAATTGTAGTCAGGCAGAGCATCAAAGATTTATATCTTTGTTTGATTCAAATTATTTACTCATATAGTTTATGAACTTTATTTTCCGTTGTTTTGTTGCTGAGAAAGTGGATTTACGATTAGAAGGAAAAAAAAAACTGTTACTTTTGTCGTCTGTGATTAATTGAGAGCCTTGATTGAATGATTTCAAAACCTATTGGTTAACATTACTCATCTGCCCTTCTTGATTGCATTTTTAAGAACAATATATTCTGATGTTTTGCAATTTAATTTGAGCTTGGCTTTTGAATACAGTTATGGCACCTAAAGGATGACAAGAAAAATGAAGGCTCTAGAAAGTGATCATAGCTCAGCAAATCTATGTTGTGCTGCAAGTTATAATGAAAGCTTATCAAGTAAGGGAGATATGGGAGAAATGAAGAAGGATCAGACTAGATATGGGAGCAACTAGAACAACTATTTTTTGGAAAATGTTCCAGCAGCAACTGTAACTAAGTTAACCTTAAACTTAGATAGCCTATTTCTTGAACGCTATAATGGAAAATGCTGCCAGCTGCTATCGATATTGGAAACTTTAAAAAGATCTCAAAGCTAGGGCATGATCTAATTCACCGTTTGTTTTAGATGTTCTGCAGTGATGATATTGAAAACAGTTCTGTCTTTTATATTCTCTCCTTAAGTTTAGGCAGTAGGAAAAGGCACTATGGAGTGAAGAGAAGCTTTCAGTTCAGAGACAATGTTGGTGAAACTCAAGTACATATCATGGTCGCGATTCACATCCCACGGCAAAGTGCAGGTATCTTTGCGAGAGATCACAAAAGAGCCACAAATGATCCAAATCCCGCAGCAACGCGCGGGCGTGTGTGCTAGTGTAGAGCCAAACAAAATACATTGACCAACCAAAGCATCATGAATCGCTAAGTATAGAGCCTGAGAGATTACAAATTACAATTACTTGAATAGAAAATAGAGAAGTCCAAACTATCTATAAAACCAGACCTTCCAGGGAATGGAGGATTGAAGCTGCATTACTATCTTCATAATCATTTTTCAGCTTCTCCGCCTCGGATTGATGTAAACATGTCTTCTGTGATTACACAATCTTTGTTCCAGCTGAGGAAATATCTTAACAAGTATGCTATACACAGCCCTGTAATACCATTTCCTCCATTTCTTGCAGAACAAAAGTGACCCAATAGCAATTCCAAAGCCAGATATAAATCCAATTTCACCACTCAAGAAATCCCAATCAATCTCTTGTCCAACATGTGAATGGATTCCGTTATTTGTTGGCAGTGGCATCCCAGTTCTGTTATCTCCTGTCAATGGAGGCCCCCATAAACCTTTATTACCTTCAAATGAAGATGCTGGAAGTATTGAAAACTGAGTACTGGTTGGGATGAATCCAACAAGTTGATTATAAGAGAGATTCATGAATGAAAGGAAATTAAGTTTTGCCAACTCTTCTGGAATTTGCCCACTCAGGTTGTTCTTTGAGAGGTCCAAGGACTCAAGCTGTTTCAAGTTAGCCAATGATGATGGAATGTCACCAGTGAGAGTATTACTGGACAAGTTGAGAGCATAGAGTGATATGAGTCCTCCCATTTCCTTAGGTATCGATCCACTGAATTTGTTGCAAGAAAAGTCAACTGAAGTGTAGATATTGAGAATCTTTACTAACTCCATCTCTAGACCTTTGCTGGTGATAGTTAATGCATCCTGATAATACACCTCAGTGAATTTTAGCACCTGGAATTCAGGATGGTTCAGAACTAATGGGGAAGCATATTCATCAACCATCATTGCCCGCCATGTTGTCAAACAATTTCCTGGGATATCTCCACTAAAACTGTTGTTAGCTAGATCAATGATTTGAAGCATTTGCCAGGTGCCATTGGTCTTGTGAGTGGTACAATCAAATCTCCCAAAATAATTGTTGGACCGCAGAATAAGAACACGCAAGGAGGATATGTTCCTCAACAAGTAGGGAAATGAATCTGTCATCTGATTGTTTCCAAGGTTCAAAACCACTAACTTTTTGCATTGGGCTAGAGATTTTGGAAACTTGCCTTCTAGCTGATTTCCATTGAGGTCTAGAGTTTGTAAGCTGCAGTTTCCAGGAAAGTTATCAGGAATGCTTCCCATAAGGTTGTTTCTCCTTAGATTGAGTACTGCAAGACCGCTTACCATTGCAGATAAGCATCGAGGAATCTCGCCGCTTAAAGAATTATTGGACAAATCAATAACCTGAAGATATGAAGCATTGCATATTGACTCCGGTATGATTCCATGGAATTTATTGCTTGACAGAGAGAAGTAAGAAGTGAATTCAAGGAAATTACCAATATCTGTCGGTATGGTAGAGCTGAAATTGTTCCTCGAGTAATCCAGATAAACCATGTACGGTGATGAGAATATAGGGATGTGTCCTTGAAGCTGGTTGGAATGAAGGTCAATCATATTCAGAACAGAATTGAGATTGGATAAAGGACCTTCAAGAGTTACCAGGGAATTGCAAGAGAGATTCACCTGATAGAGCCTACTAAGATTCCAAATCCAGTTGGGTATCTCTCCATGAATATGGTTTTGTGAAAGATCTAAATAGCTCAGACGGGATTGATTTCTCAAGAAATCAGGGAATGTTTTCAACTTTCCAGAAGCCAACTTCAATGTGGTAATATCAGGAAAGGAGGAATATGAGGATTTTGTCCTGTAATAATCAATCGACAAACTATTGTACGAAAGATCAAGACTGGAAAGATTTTTGAGCTGCTGAATAGTGTTGAGAGGGAAGGAGCCACTGAAGTTGTTTGAAGAAAGTGAAAGAATTTTAATCCCTTGGAGATTAAAGATAGACATGGGTAACGGCCCTTCCAAATTGTTGCTACCCAAATCCAGGTTTTCCAGCTTACAGACATCAGTAAATTCATGCAATTGACCAGAGAACTGATTGTTGGAAAGCAGTAGTCTCTCCAACAAGGGAAGAGAAAACAGAGACAATGGAATACTGCCACTGAGCTTATTGTTACCCAAGTTGAGATTGACCAGATTTGTAAGATTTTGCCAGTGAGTAGAGTTAACCTGACCTTCTAGCTCATTGTGAGAAAGATTTATGTTGGTGAGATTCTTGGCCATACCCAACACGGGAACTGAACCATTAAGATTGTTAGCTGACATGTCCACATAAACCAGTTCCGTAAGGCTTTCCATTGACTTTGGGATTGGTCCCGTGAAGCTGCAATTTGAAAGATCTACTTTGGACAACATCTTGAGGTTTCCAATAGATTCCGGCAATAACCCTGAAAAAGCTGTCCTGGCTAGGAACAGGGACCGAAGAGCTCCATTTTTTGAAAAGTCTGGCAACGAACCTCGTAGCTCTTGATTGCCAATTAAGTCGATAATCTGCAGTGTAGGTACCCGAAAGATCGTATCTGGGAATGTACCATATAACCCTGAATTCATGAGGCGTAAGGTAGTCAAATTTGTGAAATTTGACAAGAACTCTGGAACTGGAGTAGACAAGTCATTACTCTCCAGGCGAATTTCTGAGAGTGATTGAAGCTTCAGTAAGGAAGAATCAAATGGCCCTGAAAGATTGCAACTGGACAAGCTCAACACCCTCAGGTTTGGCAGTGAAGATGATATCGCTTGACCCCACTGAGCTCCCTGTGCTGATATGTTCACACCATCAAGATGAAGTTCAACTATCTCCGAAAGGTTTCCAATGAGCAAATTCAAATTTGGATGCTCAAGTTGCAGTGTACGAATTCCAGGAAAGTAGAGGGTGGATAAATCAAGAAACACCAACCTTGTCAACTGCGAAATCTCAATGGGAATCTGCCCGGAAAAGCCAGCATTTGACAGATTCAAATAATTCAAACTGGCTAGCCTGTTGAATGGGGATGGAATTTGAGTATAATTGAAGTTATTATACGCCAAATTCAGGTGTTCGATGAACTGCAGACTGAAAAGAGCACTTGAATTATCAAGTCCACCTGAAATTGATTCGCTGCTCAAGTCGAGATGGGTAACACAACCTTCTTTGCAGGAGACACCTTCCCAAGAACAATAATCAGAGACATTGTTCCACTTCACAAGCTTTGTGGATAGTGCAGGATCAAAATTGAGGCTGTTCTTCAATTGGAGCAGCAGAGATTGCTGCTGGTTGCTGTCACATTGGCCAGAGACCGCCAGTATAAGGACACTGAGTGAAACATAGTAAATGAGTATTAAAAAATGCCATGAGAACAAAGGACTTGTCATTGAAACTCTTTTTGTGTGAGACCAAAGCATTAAAGAACAGAATAGGCTAGGCCATTAACAACGGTTGTATTCCTGGAGTGGCAAGGCTTTATTCATTTCATGGTTGTGTTCCCTTTTATATTTATTGCAGAATTGTAATTTCAGTTTTTTCCCAGTCCCTCTTGCCAGGAACTTGCATTAAAGTGAGAACGTTGATTTTAGTACCAAAGAAAGGACTACGATCCTACATAGCGAGATATTATTGCAGGCGAGTACTTTTGTAACATCATGACGTCATGAACAGATGCTTTGATTGAATCTGAATTGCTTATAAAAGTTATCGGTCTACCC
Source organism: Rosa multiflora (assembly GCA_002564525.1). Lineage (NCBI taxonomy): Eukaryota > Viridiplantae > Streptophyta > Magnoliopsida > Rosales > Rosaceae > Rosa > Rosa multiflora. The sequence goes on from BDJD01003910.1 coordinate 10,067, forward strand.
TGGTTGCTTTATTTTATCAGAGCCGGCTTAGATGCCGTGCAAAGTGTGCAACATGACCCCCAAATTATGGGGCCCTATATAATTCTTAGTGCTACTAGGTGGGATTAGCAAGCAACTTGTCAGTTTTGTCTTAGTGTGTTTATGATTACTGTTCATCGTCGTCACTGTTCACATAGTGTTCAAAAAAAAAAAAAAAAAAAATTTGTGTCATAATTCCTTTGAGGTTGCTTACTTCCCAATACGATGATGAGACATTAGTGATACTTCCTGTATGGCATGGAGAAATACTTGAGATTTTGGTGGTTAATTTGAGATATGAGCGTTAGCTTTGCATGTTGTCCTTTTGTGAGATAATCTTCATGACATTTGGGGTTGTTTCAGCCACGTTAGTATTGTTCAAGGTTTTGGAATTTACATGGACTGGAAAGTCATAAAAATAAGTGGAGACTTATAACCCAAAGTGAGATTTGAGCTATTCTTTTATTGTTGAGGGTGATATATGAAATCTTATTTTCTTTCTGTGCTAAATACATTTTCGATGATCTCATTATTCTTCTATTTTGATCAATCACCGAGGATTCATTGCCTTGAATTATTACACTAGAACTTCCTTTAATGTCTCTCAAAGCGTAAAAGTTGACCACATGATGACTGGGAAGGGATTAAGGCACCTAGGAGTACCGCCATTGCCATATATGCCTGTGTCCTAAACAATCATCCCCTAGATAACCATTTTGAGCTTAAAATAAGCCTTTTTTCATTCTTAACCATATTCTCCTACCATGCTCCAATATTGGAGTTGAGCCTCATATATATATACCCATCCCCTTATTTTCTGAGAAATTATTAGAGATGGTTTGTATTCACAGAAATGTTCTCCTTTGATTATTACTGTACTATTGTTGGAGAAATGGTTAGGAAAGTTAAAAAAAAAAAAAAAAAAAAAAATGAATGAAAGGGTGAAATTTTGTGCTTTTGGAATCTACAAATATGTGTGCACAGTCTTACTATATGTATGCAGATTTAATGAATGAAGGGAGTGAAACAAAAAAGGGTGCAGCAGAAATGAAAAAAAGAAAAAAAAAAAAAAGCTGCTAGTAAAAAATATATATTTATATTCGAAACAGAAAGAGAAGATGAGTAAGCACGGTTCGTTGCAGATTATTTAGATGCAGACTCATAGAAAGCAAGATTGTCTAGTGTATAATTTGAAGGCCTCTAATAGTTTCTCAGGAATTATTTGAATATCCTATCCGTTCTTTGTTTAGCCATGTCCCTAGCCCCATTACAACCCTATATAAGACCTCTATGATCTTGGGCGTTGTGTGGTACAATTGTGGAGAATAGATAGAGAGGGAACTATGGGGTGTAGTCCGATATTCTCAATGGTGATTGGTATCTTTTCATGAGATCTATTTTATTTTACCAGAAAAAGCTATTTTTCATGACTATATGTGAGACTCTTTGCATCCATGTACATCAATTCTTCTCACATATGCATTGAGAGAAACACCTAACCAACTTCTGAGCGATTTTATTCTGAGTGATATATCCTATGTGAGAGTTGAAGTTGAGGCTTGCTTATGATGATTTGGTTTGTGTCGAAATTGAGATCTGGAATGGTACTAATTGTGGCTGGGTAATTTTGGGTGTTTATGAGTTGAGTCTGGCACTTGGACAACGTGTGGAGCTCTTGCTCAGTCTTCTTTTAGCTCTCTGAAATTATGATATTGGATGATTCGATTCTGTGTTGACATATTTTTGTTTGGTATCTCTGAGTTTAATGATGGGAAGTAGTAATCTCTTGGAATTGATGTTTGTGGGTATCATCCCTGGAAAACCCTCACGAGACCATAACTCGTCTGCTAAGGAATTCTTAGTGGAATTAAAGGCTTGTTGCATATGCTAAATGCAATCGTGATCCCTACGAAAGTGGCTTAGGTAGTTTGGCTTTTAGTATTCTTTGAGTTGGAGAGTCATTTTGAGTCGCTGTCAATTGCTAGAGACTAGCAATAAGCTAGTTGGGGGGTGTGATAAGTGGTTAAAAATGCAGTCATATCTTCATAATTGCTTGGCTATTGAATCTTTTGTTGGCCTAAATTATTCTAATTATATCATTTTTCTGATTTGCTAGGTCTGATACTTGGATGAAGGAATTGGACAATTAAAGGCCCATTGCTGCACTTGGACTTGGAGGTGGATACGTTGACTTGTGTGGTCAATTACTGATATGTATAATTAATTTTTGGAGAATAGATAAGCCTCTCACGTGACCAGCTTCCTATCCTCTTCTCTACTCATTTGAAGACACTCCTTTGCTTTGCAAAACGCAGCTCAAGCTTTTCTGACATTCAGATTCAATTGCCTTCTAATTAAGGGGATTGAAGGGGTACCTAGCAATTAAGAAGAGCCCAGTTTTTACAAGCTCCTTGAAGTCAGTAGAAAGAAGAGTTCAATTACAATTGAATGTCTTCATGAATTGGGGGATTTTGGCCTACATGAAATCAGGAAGTTCAATCAAAAGAAGACGTCTTCAGGCATTAGATGTCAACGAAGGGCTGGGCAATGAACAACATAAAAGAGAGGTTCGGGCAGATTGGTTTTCTCTTCTTCTCCTTGAACCTCAGTTCATCTTCTGCGTTGTACTCTTCCAAACTTATGGATCTTTTTGCTTTCATTTTTCTTATGGAGAACTAATTTCCTAGCTAAGGCTAGGGGAGAAACTTTGGATTTCCTATGTAGTTTTTATTAATTCGATTCGACAAGAACTTCAATGCAAATTCAGTTTTTGGATGTTCAAGTTTAATTTCTGCATTTACTTTTTGATTGATTGATGGGTATTTGATAATCTATTTCATAGGATCAGCCATGTTTTTCCTATTGTGTAGTAAAAATATCCATGCTTTTGAGACTAAGTAGAGTTGCAGATTGATAAACAATTTCGTTGGAATTGTTTCTTGATAGGTTGTTGCCATAGGTACAGTTTATATTTGAACTATTCCTACAGAAATTGATTGGGCTTTGTGTATTTGAACTACCTTAAATTGAATTCATTCTTAGTGTCAGTTTTCTTGAATAAGTTTCAAGGGAGAGAGTCGAATTAATATGGTTGCATAGGTGATTTAAGGTGGAACCCCGAAACCTTAGTGTATGTCCTTATTGAATTTTCTCCTCAACTAAACTCATTCAAATTGTCTTCTTTTCAGTTTATTCATCATTCTGTGTTTTTCTCACTGCTCTCGGCGGAAACGACACTCGTACTTCTGAGTCTATACTACCACACGATTCCTGCACTTGGGATTAGCAAGCAATCAACATAGAGCTGCTGGTGCGAAATGACCCAGATTGCATGTATGTTTCGTAGTTCAGTTCAGTTGGTCACTAAACTTATATCTTCAACTTAGTAAAACAAGTTTGATTCACATTGCATGTCATTTGTTTTATTTTTTTTGGGCCCTTTTCCTTCCACTTTTTTATTTTGATAAAGCTCATGGAGAGATGAGAAATTATTTGGATTCACATTGCATGTTATTTTTTTTTTTTAGATACTACATGTATCCCTTATTCTTCTACCCAAAAAATTATATTTATCTTCATTTTCCTTCGTCCTTTTTTTTCTTTTTATTGATAATGTTCAAGTAAATCCCTATTTGTGTGTCTAGCCCAAACTCTAGGTTACTTGACCTAGTGGTAATAGGGTTTAATTAGAAGAATCTAGATATTCTTATTCAATGTATGATTACATTTCCTTTTATGATTCGGATTCTATGCATTGTATAGGCCCCTATTATCAAAGAGAATACACAGCGATTTTCTCTCAATTCTCGTTTCTCTAAAACACATTATCAGCACGAGCCCTAACCCTAGCCCAAGAAACAAAAAACCCGAAAACTCTTCTCACCAAAACTGTCGCAAGCTCCTAGCCCTTGCTAGCCATGGCGTACGCTGCCCTTGCAGCCCTTGCGCACCCGTGTGCCTCCTACTTCCCCTGTAACATTGCCACACACCTGCTGCCCCTGCAGCACAGCAGCACGCTCGTTCCTGTGCAGATCAGCCTACTTGCACTCCCCGAAACTTCTTGTTTGGGACCTCTGATCAAAATCCTTTTTCCATCAAAGTTGTTCATCTCTGTCTCTTCTATCTGACCTCCAAATTTTAGCCATATTGGAATCGTTTTAAGATCTGTAAACCAATCATGGTGGGAGCTGTTCAGAAGCGAATCTGCTCCGAATTTCAATAAGTTTGATTCACCTTGGACTGAAGCTCGTCTACAATCCTACAACGAGGATCGAATACGCTCTGCAATCCTAAGAGGTATGGTTTACTAAAAGTTTCCGTTTTTGAAGTTTTTTTATTCTTTTTCACTTCTTTTTCTCAGGGACTTGCAACCTCCCTTCTTGTACCCCCTTTTCTTCATCATAGGGAGACCAAATTAAGCCGAACTGTGGGGGTTGGTGCTCACTCCAAGCTTGGAGCTTGTAGAGTCCTCCAAACTTAGAGTTTGTTGAGATAAAACGATCGATCACAAACATCATTGTTTCAATCTATTCCAACCCCTTTTGGAATCGAATTTCTTGGAAGCGACTACGCTCAGAAATTTTTTATGTTTTCGTGGTAGCTTTTTCCACTCCGAAACTAACCCTTCTTCTTGTTCTCTTTCAGGATGAGTAATCTGAACGAATTGGACTTTGCTCCATTGGGAACAACTGGCTCTGGATATCACAGGTGGGTTCGTGATGTCCGCCAACATCTCAAGGCCGATAGAATCTTGGATACTATTCTTGAGCCTAGCCAGGACGTGCTAACTATTGAGCAAGCTCAAGCTTTGGAAGCAAATAGAGTAGCCTTAGAGGCAAATAAGGCGAAAGCCTTATATGGATGATTCGCTCCAGTACGAGTGTATGAATAAAGAAGACCCCAGAAGGCTGTGGGTCTCACTAGAAGAAAGGTTGGGCAACTTCCGTGACTCCCTACTTCCTGACCTAGAAGTGAGATGACATAGCCTCCGCTTCTGTGATTTCAAGTTAGTTCTTGACTATAACTCGAAAGCACTTCGCATTAAATCCTTAATGGAATTTTGTGGTAAAGAGATCACAAATGTGATGTTGATTGAGAAGACTCTCTCTACCTTTCCCGTCTCTGCATTGATGATTGCTAAGAACTATCGAATTGATGTTACTGCAGGACGGATCACAAGCTTATTGGAGCTATGAATGTCGCTGAAAAGCATGACAACATCCTTGTGAAGAACTATAATTCGAGATCCATGGAAACAGAGCATATTCTGGAATCCAATTATAGTCGTGCCTCTAAGAGAGGGCGCCAAGAGCGAAACCCTAATCTTAGGGATATTTCTGAACGTTCTTATCCATATAATCGCTCTACTTGGGAAGGTAACCGCCAAAATAGGTGAACATGGAACCGAAGAGGTGAACGTGGAAAGAGAGAGGGAGGCAACGCCTCTGGCCATGTTGGTAGCACCACCAACACTAAGAGCCATCTAAATGACGCTTTCAAAGCGCCTCAATCAATGGAGTCTAAGCAAAGAGATGTACGTTCTCGATGTGAAGTATCTGGTCATTGGGCACACATTTGTAGAGCTCGTGAAGGAATTGTCACCGCCTACAAAGCATATTGTGAAGCAAGAGAAGCTCACAATGTAAAACAAGAAGATCAAGAAGATGATCTAGAGTGAAGGGTTGAAAACTACAAATCTGGCTGGGATCAATAGATGGCCAATTCTGTTTAAGTCTTTATTTTTCAAGAGATGTCATTGGCAATTGACATATATTTTTGTAGTAAATGCCAATGGTTTAGTTTTTCTTCAAAGTAGGCTCACCCAAAGTAAGTGTGATGGCTAGGAAGGTTCTGAGATTAGTGGTACTTAAGCGAGCCTTGCTCCACCGACATCTCTCTACTCACATGGTCACATTTATTTTGGAATTACCAAAAGAAGTTAGATGACTACCATTGTTTTGCATAAGCTATCATTTTGGATTAGATTTTCTTTGGTCAAAGAGACAATGATGTAACTCCGTTGGCTTATGAATTAAATTTTGAGTTCTTTTCATGACTCCATTTTAATTTTGAGCATATGATAGTGTGTCTACAATGGCTGGGCCATCAGTATTAATTCAAGGGCATGGAATAACCCAAGTTCCCCTTGCCAAAAGGCACTTTGATTATTGTCGCAAAAACTCTCTACGCTCCTAGGGAAAATCGCACCTATGAGTAGCCAATGGATTCCATGCGAAAACGCATGTAGAGAACGGAAATGAGTTCCTTTGCAATACCTCTAATGATTGCTAACAAAGGCGCATCTTAGAGCAGTTTATGTGTCTCTCTAGTGGACTCTATGTCACTATTCGAGCTATTAATCCAATAAAAATTATGAGATAAGATCTCTTGGATTTAGACACATATTGGCTTTGTCACAACATGATAGTTCATCCTAGATTCCTAGTCATAATATGATAATCCGTCTACTAAAAACTTCACATAGACATCATTCTCTCGAGCGAAACGAAGCATGAATCAAAAGTTGATTCCTGGACTAAGTATGACCGCCGCCACTGCCTAGGGCACCGCCGCGATCCACCACCAGCCTAGGGCTGGCATAGTCCCTATCCATGACGCCATGGATGGCGTCCATCATGGTGATGGCGCCCTAGGTGATGTTGCAATCACCAACTTTGCTTCAAATAGCGTTTCAGACGCTTAGGTCCAACCAAAATCCTCATTGGTTGATTCTAAGGCCTCTCACTCGTTTTACAAAGCCCGTCTCTTAGGGAAATTAAGACTGAGACCGTCCTATGCAAAGGATATGAAAATACTCATTCTGTTCTTACATAGAATCCGTGGGGAATATGTGGACTAGTTCAACCAACTTGCGGACGTTTAAATATCTCATGATGTTGGTTGACACGTGATTATACGCATTTATATACGTGTAATTATATCTAAAACACTAGAATTAAGCTAATTCTCATGTAAATTATTATGTAATTAATCTACTTTTATTTATTTTGTAGAAAATAAGCGGAATTGCGGAAATCGAGAGAAAATGGTGGAAAATTGAGCAAAATGGAATTTTCGACAAAAGGACAAAAAGTCAACACCAAATCAACCATAGTCGATTCCATTAAACAAGTGAAATACCATTGTCTCCGAAAATATATATGCGAATGTGTATGAAGAGAAAAGAAAAGAAAATAAAGAAATGAAGAGAAGAAACAGTTGACTTGATTAATTAATCACTAACTTGATTAATTAATCAAGTAGTCAGCCATCATCACGTGTGTGCAACAATCAAGCATGGCTTTGCTTAATTGACTAGAGCCAATTAAATGCTGCCATGTGGCAGCTTATCCTTTTCTTTCTCTAGGAGCAGACCGAAACCAATGATTCCTTTCTCTACCCTAGAGATGAGCCACCTATATATACATATTCACACTCACCCTAGAACGGCGGCACGAGAAAAAACCAAAAACAGAGGCAGCCCCTTTGGGCTGCTCTCTTTTCTCATTCTCTTCTCCCATCCTCTCCTCCTCCCTTTTCATTTTCTTTAGTTTCTTTAGTTTTATTTTGGGAATTTTGAAAGACTCACTCAAGACTTTAAGGGAATCATCATCAAGAGTACCACACCTCTATTTTGGATAGTTGGGTGAAGAAATTGTTTGGTTCATACTAGCTCATAGCTAGAAGTGACCAAGCTAATTCTCCCATCTCTTCCTTATTATCTATTCCATAATTTTATTTGCTATTGATGAAGTATTTAACTATGGATAGTGAGTAGTTCAATTTTGGGAGTTAGGGTTGTGAACCCCTAACTCATCTTGTATAAATATTGATGCTTTAATTTTAATAAATGCAATTTCCATTGTGTATGCTTTAAATCCGAATGTATTGGTCCTTA